>OY796675.1:62836714-63111450 GCA_963680715.1 Tetragnatha montana | reverse complement strand
CTACCATGTATTCCCGCAAGACAGCTGCTGAAATTTATTTCTGTCATCGGTCTTTTTTAAGACAAAAAAGGGGGAAAGTACAGTAGACCCCTTGGTCGTAGTGCTATGGCTCTTGTAGCCACCCCACTCCACCACAATTCATTCATTCATGTTAAACATGCCGATAAGACGAAAAAAACATGGCAAGAACACATTTTGTATGTCAAAACTGATTAAATTTTATACAGGAAATCTCACGTGAGAATTAGAAAGGATGGGGATCCAGTAAAATCTCTAAATCTCACCAAGGGGGAGGGATGGGTCCAAAATTTGGAAAAAACAACACCTCACGTAATTTATGGACGTCCTCTAATGGCAAAGCTAGAAAAGTAAATCTAGATGAGCCAGGAATTTCAATGAAAGGTTGATATAACGAATTTATAATCTAATTAAATTATCAGATATTTATGAAAATGTTGATAACGCTGACCCTTATGATGAGTATCTTTTAACCGGATCGTTGCATTCCAAACAGAACGAAACTATTAGCTAGATTCAGATATGAATGGAATCAAAGTAATATGTTTAAGTATTTTTATGAATACAGAATGCCTTGAAAGTCACCTTAATACTCCATTTGTGGACAATATCAATTAAAGACTTTCGAGGCCTAGATTCTTTTTGGTTTTTCTCAGTGATTTTTACATCAGGGTGTTTCAAAAGTTCGTTTCATGGGTTTTATTTGGAACCAACGTCCCATAGGGCCATGGTCTCAATGCGGTCTCATTATCCCTTTGGGTACACCCTATCATAGAGACGTTGGTAGCAAATAAAATCCATGAATGGACTTTTGAAACACCCTGTGTATATGTTATGGGCAAAGTGATAAATTTCATTCATAAATTCCACTGAATTTATCACATTGCCCTTAACATATATAAGAATATCGAAAGATTAATACAGGGTTTTAAATATGCATTCCAATCAAAGTCGAGACTAGGCCACTTTGCAATTTACGCAATAATAAACATTGTATATATTTAGATTTAGAAAAAAGATAATCTTTGAAATACTGGTTTGTGGTCTAGCTCTTTTGTTAGTTAGCATATGAATGCAATAATAAGTACATACAGCTGAGCTATTTCCTCTGCTGCTTTGCAGAGAATTGTACATTTCGTGGTCCTCCTCCTATACAAATACTCTATTGTGGTTATAGTTAGAATAGTTGTATATTTTTCTCTCTCTCTCTCTCTTCAAAGATGAATATAATAATGTTTCTAATACTACATGATATCCTTCATATATGGTACAAACATTTTGGTGTTTTTGTATTTAAACTGTACATTGGTATCGTCCCTTGTTATTGAGGCCCTTGGTGCAAGAACCAGGTATATCTCCACTTTCAATTCAGATTTACTACTTTAGATTATTTTTGGAGACATCTTGGCGTGCTTTAAAGATACTGTATAAACTTTGCGTTGGTAAGGATAAATAAGGGAGTCAAAAAAGCAACCCTTGTATTTGTACTATGAACCCTTTGTGCATAAGAAAGTTCAAGTTTGTAATTGCGTTTTAAAAATTTCAAGCAGACGATATAGACCTCCTTAGGTTTAAAAAAAAAACTTGCTACTTATTGATTATCCTCAACCTTAAATATATATAACAACACTATTGTTTTCAATCAGTTAAGTCTCTCCCAGGTTTGTTTTTGCAGACATGCAGTTTAAGAACCCATATCTGGCAAAGATCTGCATTTTAAGGCTACAATCATTGGAACTGTATCTCTGAATAGGCTTATCTAACTATGAATAAACTTAAGAGTGGAGATAACTGGTTCTTGTCCCAACGGCCTCAATTATTATGAAATACAGCATAATTATAATTAAAGTTAAAAGGCTGTAAAAAATGAACCACTGAGTACTCCTGAATTTTAGAATGGACAAAACCTAGCAAACATAGACAGGGATGATTCACTTGTGTGGCATGTTAGTAGAAAATCTTAAAGAACTGTGAATGTTTTTGTTACCTGCTTTAAAGTTTATGTGTGTGGGGAGGGGAAGTTGGAGTCGTTCTAAGTATCTCTGGAACTGCATTTAGGTGAAATCTAAAAAGAACACTAAGTAATGAAAACCTGCATAGGCCTAGTAGATATACCTTCTACAGTTGTACTTATTACACTTAAATTGTACTTATCAATAGGGTTTATAAAACGCCAAACTTATTATAGGGTAGTAATTTTCTTCTTATGGTGAAAGTACACACTTTAAGTTCTGAAATATAAAGGATTCCTTTTTCATTTCCCCCCACTAATACATAAGATTCTAAAATATTTTTTAATGGTAATTTGCAGTACAAAATATCTTTAAAAATAAATTGATAATTGATTGACCCCCTGATTTATCAAATGCGTTCCCGTCCTTTACAGGCAAAAACTCCCTTTCTCTGTTCTCTGACGAGCAGCCCGACTCCAGCTTCTGCTTCAAATTTGCACCACCGAGCTTGTTAGAAATGTTGTTTAACGAAAAAGTGCTTCCGAGAATTCAAAATGGCCGATGAACTGTGATCTGATCATGATTAAAACAGCGATAGTACAAAAACATGCGGAAAAAACTACTGAGATTGAAGTGTTATGATGAAAAAGTATGAGTATATTTGCAGTTTCCTCTGAAAAAAAAACTCTTCCGTAGGCCTAAAAATAGTATAGTTACGGTGTAGCAACTGAGAAAATGTTAATAATAATTTTGCCTTTTCCTTACTTATAAATATATTTTCTTTGACTTTTTTAACGATGTAGTAGGCTTTGATGAAATTACCTGAGGTACTACAGCATGCTTCGAATGTCCTAATCAAAGTGTAGAATGATCCTCTATCATGTAGCTGGTAATCTCTCTATACATAACTTCATGTTCGTCACCATTCTCTCGTGTCCCAAATATAAATGCTGCAATTGTTATCGCTTTGTCATTTTTTACTTTGACCGTAAAAATCCATTTGTGTCGTAAAAAATGAATGTGCAGCAACAAGTTGTTTCGTGTGTTTTGCTGTACGTAATAACGATTGTAAAACTTTACTTATTTTATGCATATTTTTAACAATAAATTAATTTTTTGGCAATATTTTAAAAACAAATATTTCTTTAAATAAATTAGGGTATTGAAAAGCTCTAGTATATGGAATATAAATATTCCTTACATTGTTAGAGCACCTAGCAACCGGCGGACGTTTGTTTGTTTGTTTACTATCCTTAGCAACTCAGAGGCGCTCTCTTTTCTATTCTTCGATGCGTATTATTAAGAATTCCATCAATTTTTATATATTATCTTTATTTTTACAGTATTATTTTTATTTTTTACTTGTTATGGGATACAACATCTAATATATTAACAAGCTTTCACAAAATATTGCTTTAATTAGTTTTTTAAGTGAGTTATAATTATTTTTCGTCAATCAATTATGTTGAGCATCATTTAAATAAAATAAGGTACACTTTTGTTTTGAGTATGAACTTTAATTAATAATCTTAGCATCTCTACCATTTTTAATTTTTTTCTACTTTAAACTTATCCATGGAACATTATTTAGCCTTTCAATCGCAAAGTTTTTATTGATAATACGCTTGATAATACAGCAAACAATTATTAAAAGTAACAAAATTTTATTAATCGGAAAATAGTCTTGCCTTTAAATAAAAAATATAATAAAACATATTTAGCACCACATTTTCCATTGAAAACAAAGATCCAGGTTGCTATGGTTGTAATAAGCGTTTGTCGGTTGCTAGGTGCTCTAATAATGTCGGGAATGTTCATATTTAGATTGCTTCCGAGAAAGGGCATTGATGTTTGGGACCCACTCGCATATCCAGTCGCTACTTCTTCCAGTTTATCTCTGTAAATATCTCAGGACAATCTCTGTCAGCGCATCAGGTCCCGATTTATTACACTTTCTTGTTAGGGCGGGTTTACGACTTGAAACTCTCCTACGTATGACGACGTAGCAAATACGTTATAGCACCTAGAACCAATGTGAGGACTACTAGATTAAACGTCAAGAGGAGAACGGTAGGACGATTTCGACCGTTTTCCACTCGAAGTCGCTGCATGTAAACGCACCTTTAGGTGGGGGTTACATGCAGAGAACTAAAGTTTCAGAAAATTAAAGGAAATAAAACTACCATATCTAAGACAAAATATTATGCAGGGTGTATCTGAAATCGTGTGAAAAACTTTGAGGGATGATAGGACTCATCAAGACGAACCAGAATTGATGTAGAACATGGGGTCGGATGAAAATCACGAAAATAATTAAAAGCAGTAAACCCTCCCAAATAAGTTCAGAAAAAGACATTTCTTTAGGGTAAGGCTAAAAAAAACTAGATAAAACGCTCGGTTTAAAATTATATATGTTCAGCATTGTATGTAATTTAAATGGGTTGAAACAGAGTCATTGTTATAAATATAGGGACCTGCGTGCGTACCCTTTAAAAGTAAGTAGAAGCTATGTATAAAATATGCCTTATTATAATATGATAAAATGCAAGTTTTTATATTGGAGTGTTTTATGTGGTTTGGACGATTTTTAGGCTTAGGGCAAAGCACTTTTATTTCCCATTTCTTGGTGGGTTTGGGTATGCTCATTCAAATCTACCGTCTCAAAATCCAATTGCAAGTTTAATCTATTGATATCTTATGTGATACATATCGTATGATGGCAGAATAGCTTTATTTGTTTATCATATTGTAGAAAATTTCAAATTCTAATTCCTAGTCCTCATCAAATTTTCGGGTTACTCTTACAGTATGTGAAACTGACGTTTTTGGAATCCACGTGTTTTGGGCCTTCGTAATTAAGAATATCTGATTTTAAAAGACATCAGTTGCGGTGTCACCATTTACCCTAAATCCAGCTAACTAAACTGGTATATCGCATGCTGCAAAATACCAATTTTCGTACTTACGTTATTAATCGCATGCCATTGGCACACTTGGCTCTAAAGCAAAATAAAAACAAAGAAATCGTAAAACAAAACAATTTTCATGAGGTAAAAGGTTTAAATAGAGCACACACAATAAAAACTAAACAGAGTTCAATCCAAAACGAAAACACATTTTATCACAAATTAAAAAAGTAAAGAATAAAATTTAGGGGGGGGGGATGTGACTGAACACATTCAAATTTCAGTTATTGGCATA
Source organism: Tetragnatha montana (assembly GCA_963680715.1). Lineage (NCBI taxonomy): Eukaryota > Metazoa > Arthropoda > Arachnida > Araneae > Tetragnathidae > Tetragnatha > Tetragnatha montana. Next base: position 63,106,279 of record OY796675.1, on the reverse strand, counting down.
GAATCTGCTATAAATCTTTGACTCTCGAATAATACGCAATTATTCGCAACCATGTCTTCATAATGTGACTCTCGAAAATCAAATAGTAATCGAAGTAAAACATCGAATTCATTTGATAATTTTGAATTTTATGATCAGCTTGTGTAAATTTACTTTCGAAGTATAGAATTATATCTGGGTCAAATTGTTATATTTTTGAATCTTTTGCACCACTCCGAATCGTCCGGTATATTACATTATTATAACACCAAGAAACTGTTGTTCAGCTGTTGGAAAAATCACAGCTGCTTTTCATGAAATTGATAGCCAGGTATAGGACTGAAATTCAGACCCTTGGAAAGAGAATTTATTTTTACAGAGAGGGAATAAATCCCTTGAGGTCAGCAAAATAATTCATTCATTCAATTCCTTTGAGAATGTCTCGTTAAAAAAACACCAAAGTATTTTTATCTCCACATAGTTGAATATCGACAAGGTTTTATTGTTGCCATAAGCACATTTTAGTAGATATTACTAATTTAGTATTTCTTATTACGCATATTTTTGTCAGTTGGTTTGTAATTTTCGGCCATGAAACTAATGGTTTAAAAAAATGAAAATGCATAGAATTAAATTAATGTAAAGACCTGATAATAAAGTATAACTCCAATCTGGTAGATATTCCTGTAAACTTAGTTTCAGATTCCTGTGATTTGTCTATTTTGATAAGTTAATTTGCAATTTTTGTTGATTCCTTTTTTGTCCGTCACATCATCTTTGGGGTATTCAAAGGGACGGGGCAAATAACGGGATTGTACCCAGTTTTCCAACAGGCAGCTATGTGGGGATAGAAATTAAACTCCTGCCTTTTGTTGTTTTAAGCTTATGTAGAGTGCAAAGTATTATGAATGAATCGTGTTTGTATATTGCATGTTCAAATAAATTAATTATGAGAAGTCTTGGTTTTTGTTTTGCTCTTATTGTCTTCACTGTCAAACCTTTTAGTCCCAGACCGCCGGAGATGGCCATTAAATACTATGTAAAATTTGAGGAGGCCTGAAAGAGTCAATTTGAGAAGCTGTTTAAATATTTTGCAAAAATTTTATGAAGTTAAGAATTTTGGATTAATGGATATAAACCTGCATTGAATAATTGTTTTAAACATCAAAGAAAATCACAATCTTTTAAAAATGCATTTTGTGTAGGCACTATTAACTACCTTTTCTCGCTAAAGCGGAATTCGCAATGGCGGCTCTTCCATACTGGAGGCACGTGAACCCCCAGTGGAAATGAATTATGACGATTAATCAAAATAAATGAAACAGTAATAAAAATTTATTCCACATTGAACCCTTTTCAGGAGAAGCTTCCATCAGTCTCCCTTCTTTAAAAACGTCAAAATGAAAAAAATTATTACAAAAATTTTGAAATCTCTTACAAGTTTTGTGAGTTTTAAGGTGATTATCAAAGTAAAATTATTTTACACCGTTGTAAAAAATACTTTGATTAAATATACGATTTGACCAGCTATTTCAAAAGGATATTTAAACTAGATTTCTATAATAAATTCTCTTATTTTTGTGCAAATAAACGAAGTTTACTATTATTAAAACTATTTTTGGTTCTATAGTTAGTAAAATGAAATGGCACTTCGTTGGATACCTGTAAAATTTATTTCATAAATAATTATCATTGTTTTGATTTTAACTTTATTGTATTTTTAAAATATAATTGTTGTTGCCATTTGAACTACCACGAGCCGCCACTGGGAATATTTAAAATTACCTTTTCATTAATTTGTGAAAGCATCCCTTTAAAAGGTGATGATTTGCCTCTGAGAGACGAAGATGAAATGTTTTTTTTCTCCAGGTAACGTTGCAGTCTAGTAAAGCATCTTCAGTCCCCTTGTATCACATGTCATACAAAAGTTTGATTTTTTTTTAACAATTCTGTATTGCCAAAAAAGTTTAGAAACCGCTTGGTATCACATGTAACATGAAGCCAAAAACAACATGTAATTTTCTTTTTAGACAGTAAACATTATTACTTCTGGAATATAAAGATTTTTGGAAGCCTTTTTAGACTGAAAACACAATGTCGACACAATCTAAACAAGTCTATTTTTTTAATAAGTATATCCATAGATTTATTTTTAAGGTATAGATTTTCTTAATTAGTAAACAAATAAAATAACCAATTAACACCAAAATGAGAACTTTTTAATGAAATATTAATTAGTAAGGACCTTTAAAACTTTTTTGTATCACATGTGATACATCAGGACTCAACCGATACAAGCCACGTATCTGTGTGATTTTTAAGTCAGTGTTGTTTTGCATTTTGAATAGTAATTAAATGTTATAAAAAGCATTTTTTGGGTCAAAAATCCTCCCTTGAGGTGTTTACTTCATTTTTTTACAGGTTTTTCATGTTAAATTGTTATTTTTTAAGTATGTTTTCCAATATTCAAGATGAAACTTTTTAGCTGATAAATCGCAAACCATAAGAATAGATGAAGTGCATGGACTTAACATTTATTAGTTAAAAAGATTATAATGTTATTTGGTCTTTACATCAACCAGAAACTATTACTACAAGGCATTCTATGATAGTAAGAAATAATACTAAAAAGTGATTAAAAATGTGTAATTTCGGCTTAAAAAAACAAAATAAAACCAGTAATAATATATTTTATCTATAGTGTGTCTAAATAACTCAAATAAACTAAATCAATTTTAATTTAAACTTCAAAAATTTGGTTGTAGTGGTTGAGTCCTGATGTATCGTGTGTAATACATACCCCCAGCCCCTGCTAATAAATATTTTTTTTCTATTCCACTCTTCTACTTTAGGAGGACCTAAACAACTATTTAAGACACTTTAGGCATAAAACCAACTTATTTTTTCTCTCGGGTCTAAGGAGGATAGTTCCAATTTCCAAGGTGTATCGTACCAACAGATTCTCTATGCGATCGCCCACTAGACGTTTATCGTAATATTTTCGTGACACATCATATGATAGGATCAGGGTAAAAACCCCTATCTTATATATACGTACTCCCCCCTGCAATTGCTGCCCAAATCTGGCATCACCAAACACCTTCCCTTATTTATTTCCTCTTTTTCCCCTCCCTAGATATCGCACCAGAAGATTATTTTCTTCTTTCATTTCTATCTCTAGGTGCTGGAAGATAGAAATACACACATTGGCTAAAGTATACTGTTTAATGTTTAATGCCCCTAAGGCCACGGACGTCGATCCCGGGGGGGGGACGCGTCCTCCCCCAAATAATTGGGACCATTGTTTAAAAAAAACTTTATTTTGAACTTTTTAGGGCGATCGAAAATTTGCTGAATGTGTTTAATTAACGAAATTTCAGTCAAGTTTCATAGGTGAAATATTGGGTGAAGAAATTTGCTGAAGAGAAACTGTCCGACTCTGAAAATTTCTAAACACCCAGACAGAATATCTCCAGACGTTTCTCTCTTTTCAGGAAGTAATATTTATTGAACGAGAGCCAAGATTGTTGAAGCTCCAGTGACACTCTGAAATGCGTAAAAGCGTGTTTATTGCAAGAAAGAAAAAGAAAGGGCAGTCTGCTGCATTCTCAAGGAAATATATATTTATCTTCCGAATTCTCTCTCTATTATAGACAGACATTTTGAGGTGACGCGAAACCAGCTGGGACATCCTACCCCTCCAAATGAAATCGCAACAGCAAAAAAATGTATTCTTAAAGCTTTAGAGCTCGTTTTTTTATGTTATTTGCAAAAATATTTACCTTTTGTTTTTCTTTGGAATAAACGCACAAGCTTATTTTTCACTCTGGGGCCGTTCAAATATTACGCAAGCAAGTGATTGGTCATTTTTGACCACCCCCCCCCCCTTGTCAGCAAAAATAAGCAAACCTCAATCCCCTTCTCATAATTACGTAAGAAAACTGCCCGACCTCCCCCCCCCCTTTGTTTATTTTGTACATAATCTTTAGTAATGCTTAGATTTCTGGAATTCATTGTTCTATATGAAAACACTTAACTAATTGTTGACTTATGAATCGCCAAATAAGACAATTTTGGCAAGTTTTGTGTTTAGTATAGCCGTCGTTTTTATGGTCGCCGCTTCACCTCTTTATGAGGTCATCTTATTCGGACTGCGAAGACACGATTTTTTTCTTCTCGAAGAACATTCCAAGAACTTTCTGACGACTCCAGTGAGTCGTCGATCGCTTGAATGGAATGTAGTGGCGTGAAAATATTTTGAGGGAAAATATTCCCTTAATTACAGGGCCGTAAGGGGACGTCCATAAATTACGCTATTCAATACGAATACGAATAAATTATTACGAATACAAATATTTTTTTTTTAGAATTTTGGACCCCTCCCTCCCCTTCAGTGAAATTTTCATCAACACAGATACACATTGCAAAATTTATCTTTGTACGCCCAGTAAATATGTGATCTGTTATGGGGGGGGGGTGACCAACCTAATTGCCACTGACCACTGGTCTAAACCTGCGAGAGCCTGGGTATTACGGAGAGATTTTGCCATAATGGTATTATCATCCCTGGACCTCAACTCTGTTGGATCCAGAGAGGGATTATAAAAGTCTCTTATTTAAACCCGCCCCTGTGCGAAACGATCGATGATTGGCTATCATGTGGCCCCCTCCCTAATCCTTTCGAAATTAGGGACGTTCACCCCCGACAAATTCGTTTGGTGGATTATTGGAAGGTTTTAGAAAGTAAGGTTTTGTTAAGGATCTTAACAACTTCGAGACACTAAAGTTGCCCAGTGTGTCCCATATATGCACGATACCAGAAGTATAAATAATCATGAAAATTTCGGGAGAGGAGCTGAGAAAAAAAATCCTTTTACGGATTCGGTCACCGCGCATATGTCCCCTAATCGTATGTCGAGATGAATCCTTTGGTCTCTTACTTCGTGCCCTGCATGCGGGCGTTCCATTTGAGTGTTTAGAACCCTTTTTCGGACGCCTTTTTCGGATGTTTTTGGAACGCCTCCAGAGAAAGAATGAAAATTCCGCATTCCGTGGTTTGTATTCATTCCGAGTCCTCAAATATCGCGTTACTCTTGGAAAGCAGATGAAGATATATCTAGGATGAGCTCAACGTCTGACTCAAGAGAAACACTACACTGCAAACTCTAACACACAAAAATAAACACACTTAAAAACACTTTTATGTTCCCTAATTAACAACACTTTTACTGTGTTGTTAGCTAGAACTATTTCCTTATTGTGTTGTGATAGTGTTCTGAATATTTTGGAAAAGTGTTACAAATGGGTTCTATCCAGGAATGTGTTCTAAAAATAATGTTGTAAAATATGTTTAGTATCTAGACGTGTTATTAAATTAGGATGGCAACACTATAAGAACACATTTCCTGTCTCTGGCAACACTTTCACGACACTGTCTTTGCCTCACACTACACAATCGAAACGCTTTTGAGTACAAGTAAAGTGTTCATTAGTGTGCTTACTTAGTGTTGCGAAATTGCAGTGTATAAATGTTTGTGCGTAAACTATAGTTATAAAAACCACTACAGATCCCCTAACATCGAATAAAGAATTTTCTTCCACTTTTAACTTTTATTTCACCCACCCCATGAAAAAATGATTTATAAGCAAGAGTTTGGGTACGAAATAAATAAACAGATGATGATAATAATAATCTTTATTTATATTGGTGAGCTTCGGTCGCTGAGATCGCGAAGCGATCTGAAAAAAAACTGCGAAGCTGCTCCGGGGAACGGGGAGCGATAGCGAGTAGGGGGCATCAGAGCTCCCTAATCAAGAAAAAAAAATTACAAAGTATCACCAAAAGTTCGCAGTAGGGTCGAATACGATATCGCAGTATTCGTCCTTTTGAAAATAAGTGTCACGATGAAAGATCCCTAATTCCCCCATACGGATCTCCTGGAGTGGAAGTTTTCCCTTTTTCCGGGGCCTTATCGGGAGCAGGCAGCACCCCCGACAGAAGAAAGAAAGAAAGAGCAGCTTTCCCGGAGGGAGGTCCTTGTGGGATAATCCGGGAGAAGTATTTTCGAGTGGGTCGATCATGAGGCCCAGGGGCGTGTACAGTGTGTCTCAGAAGGTTGGTGCAAAATTAACACCCCATGACAAACGAGATTTTCATGGGAACCCATGTCCGAAAATGTAAAATGCGTCCGTTGGAGGACAATGTTTGCCGGCGAAGGGTTTAATTTTTTTATCGTACGGAAAACTTCAATGGGCAATTCCCGCATTTTTTGAAAACAGAAAATAAAATTATACTTTTCCAGTAAACAAAATGGTTCTAAATTCAAAAATCGACATGAAAAGTTTTTTTTTTTTTTAAATTTAGTTAATTCAATAATTTAAAATAGAAATCGACAATCGCTTTGCACTTGTTTAGGATTGAATGAGCACCTTTTTTAAAAGTCGAACTTTGAAATTAAAATAAAAGGTTAATAAGCATCGCATTTGAAAAAAAATTTTGCGGGTATATTCCTCTCTGAGATATATAAAACCCTAATAAGGCCAATCATAACATATGGTTCTGAAACCTGGGTGTTATCTAACAAAGATGAAATTATGTTAAGAACATTTGAAAATAGAATAATGAGAAGAATCTTTGGAGCCATATACGAAAATAACACATGGAGGAAAAGGTACAACTATGAAATAGAAAGGCTGATTAAAGGGAAAAATATTATAAGATACATTAAAGCTATGAGAATACAGTGGATTGGACATGTGGAAAGAATGAAGGAAACTGACATGTGCAAAAAAATTATGAGTGGAAAACTATATAGTAATAGGAAACGAGGAAGACCTAAACTAAGATGGCTGGACCAAGTTGAAGAAGACCTAAACAAAATGAAAATAAAAAATTGGAAAAGGAAATCAGGAGAGAGGGCAAGGTGGCGTTCTATAGTAGAGAAGGCCAAGGCCCACCAGGGGCTGTAGAGCCGTGCAGAGAGAGAGATATTCCTCTCTGGGAAATATCTATCGAATACAAAAATAAATAAAAATGCGGGAATTGCCCATTATTATTACATATTCGGAGAGAGAACCCCCCAAACACTCTCTAAACCAAACTTCCATTTAATTATGCCGATAATTAGCTTAGAAAATCATAGACCGGGAGCCAGCAACATATTTTGTCAGTCATTTCCTCTCAAGCGATATTTGGTGGAAAATTTCAGGGAGTTATATCATAAAGCCTGGTGAGCATCAGCTGCTTGTCCGTGGGTGGGTTGAGTGGTGGGAGCCCCCCAAACACCCCCACACACAAAAAAAAATTAAAATTTTCAGTCATTTCCTCCCGGCTAAAACTTTGATACATTATAGTAGACCCAAAATCTAGAAGAAAAAAATTCGTTAGCTGGCTGTAGGGCGGTGGAATAGACGTCAGCTGGTCGTTTTAACATTTGGAGCGTCTTCCTCAAAGATTCTTATCTATGAAACTAGCGATAACTTGAAGGATTGTGGAAACCCAACCGCTTCATTCATTGATAAGAATCTTTGAGGAAGACGCTCCAAATGTTAAAACGACCAGCTGACGTCTATTCCACCGCCCTACAGCCAACTGACGATTTTTTTTCTTCTAGATATTGGGTCTACTATAATGTATCAAAGTTTTAGCCGGGAGGAAATGACTGAAAATTTTAATTTTTTTTGTGGGGGGGGGAGTGTTTGGGGGGCTCCCACCGCTCAACCCACCCACGGACAAGCAGCTGACGCTCACCAGGCTTTATGATACAACTCCCTGAAATTTTCCACCAAATATCGCTTGAGAGGAAATGACTGGCAAAATATGTTGCTGGCTCCCGGTCTATGATTTTCTAAGCTTATTACCGGCATAACTAAATGAAGTTTGGTTTAGAGAGGTTTTTTTTTTGGGGGGGGGGTTCTCTCTCCGAATATCTAATAATAATCGAAGTTTTCCGTACAATAAAAAAGTTAAACGTTGCCACTTCGCCGGTGAATATTGGACGCAGTTTACATTTGCCGACAAGAGTTCTTATGAAAATCTTGTTTCTCAATGGCATGAAAAACCTGCATGTTGGCACCAACCTTTTGAGGCACCCAAGGGGGGGGGGGCCAAAACCTCCAAAAATTCGGACTAATCGGTTCATGTAATCTGAAATATTAAGCCCCATCATATTTCAACAATGTAATAGTAGATTCCTTACGTAGGACAAATGAGTTGTTGGGTAAATGTACCTGTCGGGCAATCGGCGTCGGGAATTCAAAGGGCAAAACTAACTGTTCGTTGCACTGAAGCAGGGCCCGATTTAGAAAATTTGCAACACTATAGGCCAAATATGCAGGAAGGGGAACCTCCGTTGCCACTTTTGGTGATATATGAATGTAGAAGGGTGAAATTTAATTGTTTACTTAGTGTGAAAATTCACTATCATTAAGGGTCAGAAACGTTCTCGGTTATCTTTTATGTTTTTCACATTGTTAAAAGGTTTCAATTTTTATTTTAAAAAAAGTAATGATTCTAGATTCTTGAATGAACTCAAAAATAATTCTAGAAAGCATAAAAAGTTATTTCTACTATAAATTTTTGTTAACTTTTTAAAATTAAGGGGCCCCCAAATTGTGGAGCCCCTAGGCCCGGGCCTAGAGGGCCTAATGATAAATCAGGGCCAGCACTCAAGTCATTTTCATTCAGAGCGGCCCAATTGTTAAAACGCGCCCCACCAAACCTTTTTTTCACAACAGTCGCTGTTTTTCCCCATGGAAATCCGGGAGATTTATGGAAATAATTAGACCTGCCGGCGAAAAAAAGCTCCTCGAAAGGGGGTGTAAACCTCCATCTCGTATTCCAATTTCTTCCGGGTTTTTTTCCTCTGTTTCTATAATCCTGCCACAAATTAGCCCTAATCGAGAGGAGTCTCCCAGGATCCAGCTTTTTCAGCCAATTAGCGGAGGCATTAATTACGAACAAATCCCTCGAGTTGAGTTGTTTGTTCCGTCCTTCTTTAAAAAGTCGAATGGAGTGTGTAGTTACCTGCTCGCAATTAAAACTCGACATGGAAAAGTAGAAGTGAAGGCCTTGTTTAATCAGTTTGTTTGAACTTTTAAGTATGTAGGGCGGTGTTATAAGGTACCCATGGGCGCATACATAAGGGCAAAGGGGAGCCCGGACCCCCTTGCACTGGAAAAGTTGTCTAATTTTTGAAAATTTTCTGACGGTTGTCACACGTGCCTAGATTTTTACGCCATGTTTGCACTTGATAAAAAGTTTCGTTTTTTCTTTTGGCTTCCAAAAGTGCATCAAATTTTTAAATGTTTTCTTGAAATAAATTGTCAGTATATAAGTATACTAACAGTAGTTTTAGTAAACTTCATCGCTTGAACCAACTGACTTGGCTGACGCCACAGCCTTCAAGGGGAAGTCTCAGGGTAATCTCCGTTGGAATTTGTTTTTCAATTTTTGCACAAAAAGCTATTTTAAGCTATTTAGTTAACTCTATATATCCGCTCGAAATTCCAATACCTCCTCCCGAAATTTTTTTCTGGCTACGCCACTATGTCGTTTTACTGCTTTTAAAAGAATCTCCAAAAGTGCTGACTCTGATTGGGGGAATCCATCTTTGACCAAGATTTCAACAACGACGCTGATGTCTGTGAATACGGCTCTGTAGAGTATTTCTCCTGTAAGCTGACTGTAAGTAAAAACAGCAAAATCCAAGCATCAAAATTTCTAAAACGTCTCGCTGGTATATGCGCATGCTTCACAAAGAAAGACGATGTTATAATAATTTTTAAAGTTAGTGAATCCCTGCGGCGCGAGGATTCAAGGGGGGGGGAAGTGCCCCCTCCTTGGGCTAAAAAAGAAAGAGAAAGAATGGAAAAAAGAGAGAAAAAGTGTAAAAAATAACGAAGATTCTAAAAGACCAAACATTATTCAGTCATTTAAAAAATAACTTTTTTTTCTTTATACCCTTTTATTGTTCGTTTTCCCGTCTTGGCCCCCCAAACTTTAAAAGGGGGCATGTACGAGCCTGCGTATGAGCAGTGGTAGGATGCATGCGGCAGTCCTGAGTTCTATCCCCAGTTATTATTTTATTGCAATTTGCAAAAATCAAGTCCACACTCATGCTCATTTAGTAGGGCTTCTTACACCGATCGTAAAATTTCGAGGGACTTACCCCCTCGGGTGGTGGCTTTTTAATCCACACGAGCGATTTTGGAAAGAGGAATCGCAGCCAAAGAATGCTCTTTTGATGTCGAAGTCCTTTGAAGAAGAAAGTGATTGATAATTGAGCCGGTCAGAATGAAAGTGGCATAAGTCCATTGAACGTAGTTTTGAGTAATCTATGGTTTTCTCTAACGGCGCCTGTGTTGTTCCTATGGATAAGACACTTTTCAGGCAGCTCTTACGGGTCAATCATTGGGCTTTTGACATCATAGGCAATTACCACACTAGGTAAAGGAACACAGAAGAAATCCAAATCCACACTTATCTCAATTTTTTTATTTTTAGACTTATACCACTTTCATCCTGAACAGCTCAATTATTTGTAAAAGACCGTCGATTTTGCACTAAAGAAAGGATCGGGAATTTTGCGCAGAGGATCTATCTACTTGAAATGAAAGCACGATGAAGAGAATAAAGTCCTTCGGGGCGGTTTGAAATGTTACGCAAGCATGTTTTGGGGGATTTTCAACCTCCTTATTGTCAGCAAAAATAAGGAAATCATGCAAATTCATTTCAACACTGCTAATTCTTTCGCAAAGCTGAGTAGGTAACACAACAACTTTTTAGATTTTTAGGCCTACACATCAAAGCAGCAAAATAAAAATATTCTTATTGCCCCTGTTTCTTATTACCCCACTCTCCCCTAGCACATTGTTTGAGGGTTTAGTGGTTCCTACTCTAGAAAAAATTTTTAATGTTGCCCCTAAAAGTGGTGTTTTAATCATTTTGAGACACTTTAGGATTTTGAGATCAAAGAGGATCACTCCTTGAAAATCACAAAAGTTTCAAGGAAAAAAAGTACTTGATTTATATTGTGGTGGATTCAAACACATCGCCCTTATTGAAACCTGGCCACGACGAGAGGAGCTTAGAACTTTTTGGTTTCGGAGTTGGCAGCGAGAGCAGTATAAAAGGAGTTGCATCAATGTTTACTTTTTACTTGCCTTTTGCCTCCAATTTTAGCTCGAACTTTTTATTTAAATGTAACTAATGAATTGATTGCTTGTTTTACTCACCGTCTTGTTACTGAGACCATGGGTCCTCACCGTAGAGTTGGGTGGCTAAAATATCAAAATTTCGCAGGGGGGGTTGAACCCCTAACCCCCCCCTTGCCTGCCCCTGACTAAGACCACTGTCCTTTCGAAAAGCTCTTTTGTTAAAAAAAAAAAAACCATCTGGAATGAATATCCAAGATGAATTCAAATAATCCGAATCAATAAATCGCAGAAGGAGCATTTATTCCCAGTTTCTTTTGGTAGGAGAAGAAAAAAATGTAAAAGATAGGGGACGAGAGAAACTCGGCCAGCCATACCAACTTTAATTTATTAATGCGAGAAAAAATTTGAAAGATTAATAAAAAAGATGGCATCGCTCGACCGAAACAAGTGGCTTTTTGATGAGACGTTCTTATTTTTCCGTTTTCCTATTTGGGGGGTCGTCCGGAAAAGAACGTTTGGGGAAGCGTTCTAATGGTTTTTTTTCTTTGTTAGTTTGGAAGTTTAGGGGAAATAATCTCTTTTATTTTTCTAAAATATTGATGGATATATGTATTTTAATCTCAACATAATTGCAATAACATAAATAAACCTATTTTATTTGAAAAATACTTTTCAAACTACACGTAATAATAGTAACTTTGCATCATGCAAAACTAGAAAACTATTGTAAGTAACTGAATCGTCAGTTTGAAAAAGGGAATAAGCCCAAAAAATGGCAAACTGACTTTTCGTGCTCAAAAAAAAATCTGCACGCTTTGCTCTACACATGAGTGGAAAGTGGTGCCTAGGTGACCATGCGCTGCGCTAACATGACCATGCGCTATCCGATGCGACAACTTTCAACACCCCCTAGCGGCAATTTTAGGAGTTTTAATTTTTATTTCAAAAATTTTTAGAGATTTGCTCTAAATAGTCAATTACAAAGTTGTGGAGTAGCATCGATTTAGTACGAAAAGATACCTTGAGCAGAGAAATGCCTTGAATAGAACCCCTAAAACACAAGCTCAATTAGGTAGAATTTCCCAAGATTTTACCTCCTAATAAATGCTCCTCATTACCCGAAAGTGAGAAGTTTTCATTTTTTGTGATCTAAGAATATTTTTAGTCATTTACCTAAGTCATAAAAATGAAAAAAATGACTAGTGAACTTCTCCTCGTAGCGTGACGATATTAAAGGACAGCTCCTTAGGTACCCATACGACGTACCCATTACGTACCCATACAACGTGACCTATTTTTTACTAAATTTGACCCCCTCCCCCTTTGGTGACCAACCGTAGTATATGCCAAGGCCCCCCTCCCCCTCTTGTTTTCACGTAGTAATTCATAAATACGGTTTTCAATAATTGTTTTGCAAATAGAAAGTAAAAAATAATTTGGCTTAATTTGTCTTTATCTTTATTAATACAGCACTTGCCGCAGAACGCCAAGAGTGCGTGCATACTTATACATACTAACAAGTGGAAAATATATTATCAAGAAGAAAAAAAGATATTGTAACAGGAACATAACTTACAAAAACAATTTTTTTTCTTTTCACGTTTATTTTTTGACCACGAGACGAAACCCTATAAGCCCCCTCCCCTCCCCCTGTGACCAAGCTTGGGGTTTTGAAACCTCCCTCCCACCTGAACGGGCCAAGTAGTATGGGTACGTTCCCTTAGTTGATTTTATTAAAATGAATGTTGCTGTTCCGTTTCAGTGAAAAACAACATTCGACTTATCAAGGTCGACATTTCGAGAGGCATTTTATGGGCGACCCCTCGATTCAACTCTTTTTCATTCGGAGCCAGTTTTTGTCTGAAATTTCTCTCCTCCTCTATTTCTGCAGCTGCCGTTTTTATTATCTCAACTTGTTAGCGCTTCTCTCCCCCCCCCCCTCCTCCTCCTCCTCAGAGAGATTATATTCTGTTGTTTATTCGCTCTTTTTCGTCGATTTTTTTTCTATCGTTTGCTTTTCATGGACACATCGAGTGAAGTTTTTCAAGCTCCCTTTCATATTGCCCTCCCTGCTGAAAATCATATTGGGTTCCTAATCCTAATTTAAAAGCACAGTGATGCAATTTTTTTCTTGAGGTTCATAATACCAGTAACTTTCAAATCACTTCATTTTTTTTTAATAATTTCTTACAAACTGTTTTGATGTTTATATATTTGGTAGATTATAATGAATAATAACATACTATGTTAGGAAAATTTGGGTTTGGATTTTGCCCGTGGAATTTAGCCGTAATAGTAGGTATATATACTAGTGCAAATTTGTTGGGTGTGTACGAATACTTTCTGGAGTGACCATCTATTTTTTGTCGTCTATGGGAACCTGCATCTGACCGTTTGGGGTCGTTCAAATATTACGTAAGCACCTAAAGGGAGGAGGGGGTTTGCTATTTGCTTATTTTTTTCTGACAAGGGGGAGTATGAGTGATGCTTACATAAGTTACAAACACTGCTTTTCGAAATTCTCTTGTTTCTTACACAAATAATTTCAAAATTCAATCAAAAATAAATTTCACAAAAAAACTGAGCCAGGAAAAATTGTTAAGTATTTTTCGCAAGAAAAGTTTTAACCATAGCTTAAGTGTCCATGGAGATCAATGAATTTTAGGAATCTAAGCATAACTAAAGATTTCGTACAATAAAAGAACGAAGGGGAGAGCAGTTTTCTAACGTAAATATGAGAAGGGGTTGCGGTTTGCTTATTTTTGCAGACAAGAATGAGGGAGGGTCAAAAATGATCAAATGTTTGCTTACGTAATATTTAAACGGCCCCTTAGTTCACAGTATATGAGTTGTTTACGCTTGTTTGATAAAACACTAGTTTTAAGTGTCAAATTTGAAAAAATGTGTGTTTCTTTTTCCATTGTGTAATAAAAGAAGAAATAAAGAAATCCCATTTTTGGATTGGTAATCACTTGTCAAAAACCAATCAGAGCTCTCGCTCACGTCTTACGAAGTGAAATCTGGAAATGTGCGTCCAAATGAAGTGATGTTCATGAGATGAAACGATCGATTACAGACCAAGGCTTTCCTAAGACGATCGGGAAGAAGATGCAACCAACTGATGTCTCGTCAACCAAATAATCGAGATCTAAGGCCTTTCGTTTTCTTGTCAACAACCTCGGTTCACTTTTTTTTTTGTTATTCATCCCACCACCAGTTTTTGATTAACAGTTATCACGAATAAAATTTCCAAAAATCTAGTTTATTATTTGGTCAATATCTATTTTTTTGTCGTTTGTGAGAACCTGCATCTGTGGGTTTCGTTCTTTCGAAGGGGGGGGGGTGTTGATCACGCAATCCTATATGAAAGGAACCTTCTTGAAGGAGGAGAAAGAAGAAAAAAAAAAGAGAGAAGACTCTTTTTGTCGAGATGACCACTCGAGCACGTTCTCCGGACAAACATTGGAGAGGCAACAACACTCTTCAGAGAGGACTTTTGTATAGGAGACATTCCGAACGGGTTGCGTGGGATTTTCTTTCCTTCGCTGTAATTCCGTGCATTGATTGAGAGACAACTCTCGGATGTTTTTACGGTTAAAAACGTCAATAAAAAAAACTGATGAAAAGAATTCATATTTTATCCTAAGTGAGCCTTGAAATGCATTCCTTGAAAATTTCAGTGAATAAAGATTTTTTTCAGTTGAAATTTCATAAGTTTGAAAAAGGGAATAAGTCCATCAATGTTTTTCAAGTGCACAATTTTATACTATACTTGACTGCAACGTTTCCTGAACCTCTGACGTCACTACGCGAAAGGAAAAATTGAGTAAACAGAAAGCCTGTTGGGTTGCTATAGAAAGCAAATCGTGATAAAATAAAGACGCTATACATCCGTGGGTTTAACAACAAACTAATCCTATTTCTAAATTCACTCAAAATGCAGACACCGCGCTGGGAACTACTTTCTTTGTTCAGTTTCTACAGGGATAAGTAAACTTGCAGTCTAGTATAGTGTTTTTCTTACGATTTTCTCATAACTTTAATTATTCCCTTTTTCAAATGGCGATTTATTTAATATTACCTCTCTGTAATAGACCAATCTTCTACTTACCTAAATCTTGCATAAGAAAGACGGGCTCCATTCGATGATAGGATATCTCTTCCTATCATAAAGGTCATTTTCACACTACGAATAAATAAATGAGCACAAACATGTCAAGGTAGATTCTTTAATAATAAAATTCAACCCAACTGTAGACTGTAGAGGTACAAACTGCTGCAGTCGGAAGAAGTTCGATTTGATCATAGGTGGCTCGAGTAGTTCTTCTACACTTCTACATGAGCAAGTTTTCGTTATTATGTACACAGTTATCCACACATCACACATATACCTCTCATATACTATATACAGGGATTGGATTTGATGATTACTATAAAACCTGATTTAATGATTAAATTTTCATTTATTCAGTCGACTCCGCTTAATGTGATCATGGTTAATAATGTAAAGTTATCGAAATTGAGCGGTCCCGATCACTCCTACTTAATGTAATGTAAACTGCACCGTTTTATGTGATCAATATTTCGCTTAATATTATCAAAATTTGGTGAAATCCCCTATGAACCTCCTTTTTTCCGGTTTGATGGTCAAGTTTATTACATAAACTTACAAAATGAGTCATTAATTTAACAGTGTTATATGGTTCCACTCTCATATTTCTCTTTAAGAATGTATAACTTGTAAAATACAAATTAACTAGGGAATCGTTTTAAATACTTTAATTAGGACTACATTAGTTGTGAATTTAATGCAAACACTCGAGTTACGCTGATTGAAACTTTCTAGTATAGTATGAAATCGCTTACTGTTATCAATCAGATATTGTTATCATTCTACTCTTGGACAAAAGTGATCACATTAAGCGGAGTAGACTGTACACATACAGGGTTTGAATTTGATAATCACATTTGATCTCTAAAACCTGGATAAAATTTTGATTCATGTTTAAAAAATGGGGTTTGAATATCGATTAAATCGATCTTTCACGCAACAAAAATTGGGATCCTTTCAAAATTCCGTCAATTAACTGCCCGACAGCTCATAATCCCGACTATGTTTACCCGACATGTCATTTGTCATGCTTGCCCGACAAGGTACGTTTGCCCGACAACTCATTTGTCCGAGATAGGAAGCTATTACATTGTTGAAATATAAGGGGGCTTAAAATTTTAGGTTTGAGTGGTTGTATGAAGCTGCGTTCCAGGATCCCCAGACCATATCACAATAGGGGGCTATAACCTAAAAATTGACGTCCAATATTAAAAAAGTGCCACCATAGAAATAGCATTGGAGGAAGATGTTTTTGATCTTTCTTTGATCTGCCGCCAATGCTATTCCTATGGTGCCACTTTTTTAAGATTGGACATCAATTTTTAGTTTATAGCCCGGGGATCCTGGGCTTCATACAACCACCCAAATCTAAAATATTAAGCCCCTCATATTTCAACAATGTAATAGATTCTTATTTCGGACAAATGACTTGTCGGGCCTGTCGGGCAAGCATGACAAATGACATGTCGGGTAAACATAGTCGGGATTATGAGCTGTCGGGCAGTTGATTGACGGAATTTCGAACCAGACCCACAAAAATTACTTTTTTATTTAGATTCAAAAAGTATTACTGTACTCAAAGAATAATCTTCATTGATAATCATTAAACTTATTTTTGCCAATAAACTTATTATAAAACGCGATTTTTTTTCTTTTCTGATCTCCAAAGGAAAATCCGTTCTTGATTAGAAATGCCACCTGATTTTTTTAAGATTGGCAAATAAAAATTTTAATTCGATTACGAGTTTTTGTTTCGTCTCAGTAATTTTCAATTTCAAACCCTGTTCACAGACACACTTAAAATGTGTAAGGTAACCTTCAAATAAATTGATGAACATAACATAATGCTTGGTAATCATGGAAACCTTCAGAGAAATGATTAATATAATGCTTGGTAACCATGGTAACCTGGTGAAATTAAAAATATAAATTCTATACAACATTGAATATCATTTTCTGTTCACTTTTATGAGCATTTTGTAAGTTTTGTTCTTCATTTACTTTATTTTTAATGTTTAATGTGTTTAAAGCTTTTTTTTGTGATGAAATATTCTATTTGCAAATAGCTATATGCGCACTAACAGGGCCTTATGCGCCAGACTGGCGTAAAAAAATTAAAAAAAAAAAACTATGATGATGGGAAATTCTTTAAATTGGTGGAAGCATTTTTGCGAGGATAGAAAGGTTTTTATATCACCCTTCTTTAAAAATCGACTAGGTTCGTTGATAAATTTTTCCAAGTGTAGTAAAATAAAAATATGAATAGATTTATACTATGTAATAGGGTAGTAGATAACTATATTATGGATATGGAGACATTACTCAAAGAGCGGAACCGTGCATGAATTTTAAGGAGAATTTGTAACAAAAATTTCATTCATTAACTGATTCGACAGTATTTAGTATTATGTATTTTTAACTATTTTCGAGCTGAGAAATTTGTAGTTGAGCATAGCAGAGACATGCTGACTATGGAGAGTCGCTTTTAGAAATTTGTGTCATTTGGTTCAGGTGTGGCTATTTGGATAGTTTTTTCTTCCAGAGAGTCACATTCTTTTTCTTTGTCGGTAAAGCTGATTTTTATGAACTTATTTACTTCCTCTCAACAGAGTTGTTTCTGATAGTGCAGTGCATGTTAAAATAGCCAAAAAATGCATTAAAGAGGCATTTTCTTTTTAAGCTTTACAGGTTAAATTTTCACCTATTTAAGAAGAATTTTCACCATCATCACCACCATGTAGGTGATTCCGGTGAGAGACATTCCTCCTAGGAAACGAAGTTTTATAAGGTCCTTTTTAAAGCATATAAACATCCCTTACATTATTAGAGCACCTAACCAGCGGATACTTTTTTGTTTAGAGCCATAGAAACCAAAAGCCTTAGTAACCTTGATCGCTTGTTTTTAATGGTAAATACCAAGCTAAATATTCTTAATAGGCTAACAACCTTTCTACCCCTTCTGGGGTCTTTTAAACCCAGATGGGGTAGAAAGGCGTTTGATATTTGGCGTTTGATATCTCCGTAGATTTTAGTTTTAATGCTTTCCGATGCTCGTATTCCACAAATACGTGTTGCTTTACAATTGGTAGAAATTTTGGGATTATTATTCAATTTTTAAATCACCTGGGAGAAAAAGTAACATATTCCCCTACTGGGGTCTTTTAGACCCCAGGCACGAATACGGTTAATAAATAACAAATTGAATATAATATTTTATTTTTCGTTTATTCTTGATAAATTAGTGCTTATATGTTTATTTAAGATGTTTAGGGGTTTCCTAGAAGGTTACGATATGTTGGTATTTTCATTTTTTTTTTTTCATTATGAAGATTTGGGTACAGAACATTGAATATCTTCTTATATCTTGAGTTTTTTCTTTCATATTTTAAGAATAATATGCTATTTATGAAAATTATTTTGAGGAACTAATACTTAGTTGCAAACTTGCTAATTTATTAGATGTCAACCTACTACAAGTATAAAATGGAAATAAAGAACGAACTGTAAAAAACATTTATTTAATTCTTAATAAGCATCGAAGAATGTTTTTTTAATTAACGAAAAGAGCGTCTCAGGGTTTCTAAGGCTTAGGTTACTGAACAAACGAGCGTCCTCCCGTTGCTATGTGCTCTAAAAATGTAAGGAATGTTTTTATGCGTTTTTTAAAACCTATATATAGCAATTTCACTGGTGGTAGAAGCACCACACACACATATGTACACTATTTACAATGTTACAAAAATAGAGATTTCGTTCTAAAGCTACCGTGGAGTAAGTGGAACCGCATCCGCGGTCCACACTCCGAATTTGGCACGTGACATTCATCTCCGCCGCTGGGCAGGAGAAAGTACTACTTCTATAAAAGAGAGAATCTACGCTAGAGTGCATCAGTGCTGTAGTCGTGCGAAGATATCTAGACTATCCGGTGCAATGTGCGATATACTAATACTAAGAATGCAGAAAACTAACTCTGGAGAGAGGACAGTTAAGTTCACTTAAGCCATCGGTTCTCAAACTCCGAGGTGCGCGATAACTCCAGAAGGGGGACTCGAGTTAGCGAGTTAAAACCCTGTTTTAAAGGGTCAAATTTCTAAACTTTTTCTGGGAAGGTGGACCCCCATTTTGTGCTTAAAACTTTGTATAAAATAAACCACAATTTTTATGCATAAATTTAATCAAGATGCAAATCTTACCTCACGATTTCTAAAAATATTCAATTTTTAACCCGAGGGCTTTGGAATAGTTTGGTCCATATCCGGATACAAAAATCTAGGCATGGGTATTGCGATATAAATTACTAAATTCCTTCAAAGGATATTTTAAGCCCTCCCGAAAAAAACAATGTCTTTAAATACTCCACTGGTGTGAGATATCGAAATTAAGATAAAGCCCAATGAAGGTCCAGGAGTCCTGTTCTATGTATCCCCGAAAATCCCCAAAAAACAGCTAATAATTGCATTTATCATATTTAAATTTTTAAAAATTGCCGAGGGAGAACCCCAGATCCCCAATAAAAGAAGCACTGATTATCCCTATAGATTGTTTCCACACAGATCAGACTTTACCCACTAACTCTAAATTTGGTGTAAATCTCGTTACTTACAACAGCACCAAATATAATTCTGATATGAAACGTGTGTGAAGTGTTTTCAGCAGATTTTTGATTAATTTATTTAAACATTTTTCTCACTCTGAAGAAAATGAAGTTAATTATAAGAGTACTAGCTGTTACGACCCGGCAAAGCCGGGTCTTACAGCTAGGCTAGCCTTTTATGCGAGCTTCGCTCGTTACTACTTCAAGTTCCTATTAATTATACATTAAATAAGAAGTTTAACTTTAATAATTTATTATTGTTGAATTAGAAACCAACTTCCCTAAAAGTAACTTTTTAACCTTTATTAAGTAAACCAACTTTCTTGAAAGATATTTATTTAAAAGCTATTATATTATTTTAAAATTTTAATTACTTTTATTTATTTATTTTTCTGATTATTGCGAGATGGCATCGAGTCAGTGAGTGACGTGGGCTTTTATATTTTTCTGATGGCATCATAGTGTGCGAGCGTTCCAGAATCAGTGAGTCAGTGAGTCAGTGAGTCAGTGAGTGACGTGGGCTTTTATATGAGAGATACTATAACAGGGCCACTCTCAAAAGATTTTCGGGCTACAGGTGAAATATGGCGGATCTAAAGAAAAGAAATTAAAAAAAAAAGAACTAAAATTCTGAAGAGAAAATGAAGAATTAAATGCGAAAGAAACCCTATCATTGTATGGCCTGCAATGTCACAGAAATTCAAATATTCCTCTGCCTTAGGTTCTCCGTGGAATTAATCCATGATGGCAGAGGAGAAATTCTTTTGGCTGTGCTCTGCCTAACGAACCGGAAAAAGAATTTCCGCCGAACCCAGTGAACCGAACTTTTCTTACGTCGGCTGTTCCCAAACAATTTTCTGCGTCCAGGGCTGCTCAGTGCCGTTAACATATACAGGGTGTTTCAAAAGTCCCTTTCATGGCTCTCATTTGGAAAGAACGTCTACTAGGGTCATGGAAGTAAGGTCTACCCCTAGGTAAGCGACCATGGAGAATCCATTGAGATGACTTACAGATAAAAAAAAGTTTTAAAAAATATTTGGAAAACTAAAGGAGATAGAGGGAAAACTTCCATACGAATATTGTAGCCAATGTTGTAAAAAACTCCCTGGAAAAATGTTCATGAAAATATCGTGAATATTCGCGGAAATATTAGCTTGTAGAAATGCATAATACACACAACACACAATAAGAGTAATATGAACAAAAAGATAGAAAAGTAGTAGAGGCGACTCCGCTTTATGTGATCACGGCTAATGTTATCAATCGGATAATATTTTCAAAATTGACCGGTCCCGATCACTCCAATTTAATTTAATGTAAAATGCGCCGTTTTTATGTAATCACCATTTCGCTTAATGTTAACAAAATTTGGTGAAATCCCCTAAAAACCTCATTTTGTCGTCGTGAATCTGTCGGGAATGCTGTAACCTACAGCCGTTTATATAAACGCGACTCGATCGAAGCTACGGCGTCGAAAAATTTCTATTCAGAATGATGTCATAGGCGTAACGAGGGGGGGTTATTGGGGTTGTAACCCCCCCCATTCCCCATTACATCGACGGTCTCTAAAACATGAAAAACTGAAAAATTTTCACTTTACAAGGAAGGCGGTTCACAAGGAACTGTTCTTTTAGGAACTAACCCAAAGGGCCTCAAAATGAATTTAAACGCTACATTGAGAGACGAATTTTTAAAAAATTTCTGGGGCAGAACCCCCAAACCCCCTTATAAAATTTTTACGTCTGTTATACTGTGTTTTTCCCTTGAAAGTAAAGCCTCTTAGACGAAGTTTTCCCTTCGGAAGTTTTGTAAAAAAAATTGTATATATTATACCTATATTATGAGACATTTTTTAAAAGGGAGTAATATGTTGGAGGGGTTGACTGGTCCCCATGAGTCATCTCTAGTTACGCCACTGAATGACGTAGTTAGAGCCGTTGGTGGGAACCCTTATAATTGGACCTAATTTTGAGCTTTCTTGCTGAGCTCGAGATTTTCGAAAATTTCGACAAAACCCGGAATTCCGGTATTCATGCTGTTCAAAAAACTGAATTTCCGGAAGAGTAGCACCTCTGATAATATTAATTTCTGAAGATGTGTAAATACTTAAAAATGAAACATCATGTGCTTACTTTTGAGTTAAGAGCATGGCATTATCATTAATCGTAGTGCGACCAGTGCCATAGTGACCATAACGTAACGTCAAAATGCTGACGTGGCAAGTAGATTTGTAAATTGTTTTGGACACCACAATTAAAATTTGAGGAATTTTCAATAGGTTTCCAGAAATTTCCACTTTTCAAATATAAATTAAAATAAATATAATTTGAGGGGTGACTATTGAATTGTTTAAAACTGATCTAAAAAACCTCCACGTGCAAAGTAAAAACATGCTAGTATTTACAATAGACACCGACAATATGACACAAATTTGTCTTTACATACAACTATTTTACAGGAAGATGAGCTTATTAAAGTTACCTCATGCATGCAGCAATCTTATATTGTTGTAGTAGTACTATGAAACAGAAGTTCCCCGCCCTTATACGTACATCTTCGTAAACTATAAGTCACAGCGTTTAGATTTTCCAATTCCACTTCGTAAGATTTCCATTTCTTGTTATAAAGACCAATCAGAGCTTACCCGAACGAAGAATATTTTCTGATATCAATAAAAAAATTGAGCGTCTCTGGGTTGCTATGGCTGGCAAACAAACAAGCGTCAGCTGGTTGCTAGGTGGCTAGGTGCTCTAATAATGTCAGGAATGTTTCTATGCAGCAAACATGCCATAAAGTCTTTTTCTTAAAGAAAAATATCCTGACATCAATTAATCTGCAACATTGTAGATCGGATGGGAAAATTAGTACCATAAAGTAGCTCTCCAATATTTTTTCGATGGAAAATATTTTCATTTGAATACGAATCTGAAACACTCTGGAATGCCTCTTTACAGCAAAGCGAGTTTATCTGTCAATACAAAATATCGAAAGCCGATCGTGCAAAACCCTTATTAAGATATTCCTTTGAAGTATATTGATCAATATTGATTAGTAGGGGGGGGAAGCTTTTCCCGAAATATTGGGAACAATTCTGCTTGTTTCGTAAAAGTAATTTAACAACGAGTGGAAAAATGCTTCAAAATAATGAAAAGGTTCAAGCAACAACTGTTAGTCAAGAATATTGCTTTTAAAATAAACATTGCATATCGTCGTATAGGAAGAATAGGATAGGAGAGGAGAATCCGCTCTTGCTATTGGTTCTACTTCATCGTAAGATTTATACCTCCGCACTAATCGGAACGCTTGAAGAGTGGCTGACGATCCCATATTAGGAACGGCTAACCAATCAGAAGTCACCTTACGGAGTGGAATTGGGACATAGGTGAGAGTATTCTAGTGCAGCAGTGGATAAAAGCAGTCTTCTACGGTATACTAGTCCGCGAGTAGTGTGGCACATAGCTGCCGAGAAAGGGCCGATTGATAGGGGAACGATGGAATGTACTTTTTCTCACCTTCCTCTCAGCATGGCTAAAGGCCAGAGAAGCTCGAAATTTTGAAGTGTGATACGTCACTTTTGATCGAACTCAATTTCACTCTGAATTAATATAAATTTGTACCTTACAAGGAAACGTTTCCACGCTAAACCCACAGAAACGGTGGGAACGAAACACAAAAATTTTAATTTTTTTATTTCGAAGTTATAAATGTTCGAAATTAATTTTATAAGAGTTGATTAAATAATTACAACTAAAATTCGAATTGAAACCTAGGTTGGGGTAAGTTAAAATGGTTATAGCTGTAGCAGGTTAAAATGGATATAGGGGTGTTCAAATAGTTGAAATATTGTTATGTTGAACAATTTCTGCAGCACTTCAAATAATAGTAGCAGTGTGATTTTTAGCATAAATCATGGTTACTTTAATTGAAATTGGTTACTTTAACGATTCAATTAAAAATCACCCAGCTAATAATACTTGAAATGCCTCGAAAGTTTAACAGGAATAAATTTTATTTATTTAATAGAATTCAGATTGGAGTTGAGTTGTATTCAAAGAGTGATCACAAAAGTGACTCCTATCACAGAGTAACGGAACAGAAGGTCCATACGGCCATAGGGGAAATCGAAAAAACATTGAGTATAGGCCTTGTGACAGGGGCGCTGGGACCGCATCCGCTACTCATAAAACTCATGGCTCTCTCGTCACATCACGAGAGGCGGGAAAAAAATAATCTTAATCCACTCTCTCCGAAAGGGACAGGTTGAATGAGCACGTCACAGCGTCTACCCCTCTGTCAATCGCAGACATTTGCAATGCTGCCATAAGAATAGCGTTTTAGTTTAGACCCTCTGTTCGGCTTTTGTTCTGTGACTGCTCTCGCTATCGTCACAATTTCGAGCTCCTCTGTGACCTCATGAGTTAGTGAGTAGGCCATGCTCTCAGTCAGTGAGGAAAGGTTGCCCAACGGAGAAAAAGCCATCGATGTGTACTCGCAAAAAGCATTTGCAATGCAGTACTCGAAAGTTGCTACCAGTTTTGCAAAACGAAAGTTAGAGTTGATTTGATTCGACCATATGTAGCTCGATATAGCACTCGCAAAACCATTTATGTAGCACTCGAAAGTCAGTCTGGAAAGTTTGAGTCGATTTAACCACTACAGTCGACCATATACGCAGCTCGACCATATAGCACTCGTTCATTATGTAGCACTCGAAAGTCCTCAGGCGACGTGGAAGCCCTCTATGGGGATGCGGTCGTCGTAGAGGGAAGGCGCTTGGAGCAGGATGCCGCACGTGCCCACCATGGAGGCGATGGTGAAGATCCACAGGAAGAGGCGGTCGAGCACCATGGCAACGTACTTCCAGTCCTCGATCACCTGCGGAACAAGGCATACCTTATTCATGTTTTAAAGGCCTTGTGAGCATGGGCGGATTTATGGGGTGTCACAGTTAGTATTGCTCCCTTAATTTTTTTAATTCAATTTTTTAATAGTAAATCATGTTTCTAGAGCCGTTAGGGACAGCTTGCCCTCCAAAGTTACCAGCGTGCCCTACCCGGGATCCTATCCACCATAAGGGCTGTATTCTGAAAGACGACAAACACGTAGAAGAAATGAGAACGATACTTGGGAACGATGAAAAAGTTCTCGACCCGAGAGATTTCAAACCATAGAGGTCCGCCATATTGGTCCAAGATTCGAACCGTATGATTGCTTTTACGCTTTTTGTGGTCCGTTAAATAGTTCCAAAAAATCTAGAACAGCTACTAATTACCGAAGCAAGTCCTCAGACACTAATTAATATATTACGAAATTAATGGACATCTAGTGTTTGTTTAAATTTGTATTATCAAATTGGTGGTTTGACCTGGCACCTGACCAAAACATCAATCAAATCAGTGTATAATTACTTTTTAGGGTTTTCGATAGATGGCACAGTTAGCACTCCAGATGAAAACGAGCAATTTGGAAATGCCAGGTGTGGGCCAGATGCAACTACGTTTTGTAACGGGCTAGAGAACCGGCTTTTCGCCCTAAAACGTCTCCTCCCGACCAGACACTGAGCGACGACTATGGGCGGGACTATCCGACGTTCTGTGATGTCAGCAGAGCGCGGTAGGATGGCTGTGGGTCACGTGCTGCGATATTTTCCTGTGTTGAAAAAGTTGGACCGGTTTAAACGTCGCGACGCCGCAAAACGTTGTTGCATCTGGCTCTCTATTTGCCGTTTCGTGTTTAAGTGTCTGAATGAATGTACTCACGCTCTCCTCTTCGTCCTCCTTGCGTATGTGCTCGGCGATGAAGAGGATGCTCTCGATGGCCTTCTGGGTCTCCGGGGCGTACGGGCGGTGGGGGCGAGGGGGCGGAGGGGAGTGCCGGGGCAGCTCCACCCCGTTCGCCACCACCTTGTCCAGAGGAGGGGAGTCTCCCCCTTCCTCGTAGAGCGGCCTGCGCATGAGCAGGAGGCGCGGCATGACGTGGATGAAGACGCGTCGCACCCAGGGCGACATCCGGTGCGTGGAGGGGGAGCGGAAGTGCACGTTCAGCACCCCCACCGTCACGGAGATGGAGAGGGTGACGAGGATCATAGTGAAGAGCAGGTACTTGCCCAATAACGGGACGGCCAGGGAGGTGGGCGGGATGATCTCGGCCAGGAGCAGGAAGAACACGGTCAGCGACACCAGGATGGAGATGCACAGGGTCACCTGGAACAACCGAAATAAGCAACGAATCGAATAAACGATTAACATCTCTATCAGACGGAGGGGCGATGCACTAGACTACTCCAGTAGCTATCAGTGAGGGGTATTTTGACCGCTCTGCTGCAGGACTAGTCTAGCCTCGAGTCCCTTCCTATCTCCCGTCCGTTTGATAAAGATCTTAATCGTTTCGGGCAGTGAAAATATCCTAGTGTGGCTAGCACCATAGGCCCTGGCCAAACTAGAAGACTTTTGCGGCCCGAAGATCTTTATCAATCGGAGCGGAGAAAGAAAGGGACTTGAGGGGGGCGATGCACCTAGACTACTCCTGCAGCAGAGCGGTCGAATACAAGTATATTCCAATTTTCGTCGAATTATACACATTAATCTAAAATTTCCCTTAGATTCCAATTCTGTTAAAAAAAATAGTCTCACAAGCGCGTCAAAAGATAGCGGTTAGAAGTGAAAGGATGACACCCGTTTTCCTCTGCTAACTAGTGCATGGCCCCTCAAGTCTTCTTCTCTCTCCCCTCCATTTGATAAAAATCTTAATGGTTTCGGGCCGCAAAAGTCTTCTAGTTTGGCCTGGGCCAATGGCATTATCAATGAGTATTTATGTGTCCGTCTATCACAAGATGAGCTCTGGACTAGTTGTGGCGGTTGCTATAGAAACAATACTAAATGAATGGATGTAAGAAATGTCAACGAGAGCTCATTTTGTGATAGACAGACAGTAGTCGAAAGCCCTCATCACCTTCTCTCCGGAGTCCGAAGGGAGGTAGAAGACGAGCACGGTGAGGAAGGAGATGCCGACGCAGGGGATGATGAGGTTGACGGTGTAGAAGAGGGTCTTGCGGCGCATCGTGATGTTGAAGGTGATGTCTGGGTAGGGCTCGGAGCAGCAGTCGTAGTACTCCTCGTTGTACTTGGCGGGGACGAGCAGGATGTCCCACTCGACGCTCTTGTAGAACTCGCTCATGTCGATGCCCTGCGGCACGAGCGCCGAACCCTCCTCCTGCTTCACGTGACGCAAGTCCACCTGCAACGACACACCTGGTTGTACAGGGAAAAATATGGGCAATAAAGTACTCATTCACATTGTCTCATTGCCCGCGCTCCCTCTATCTTACAAGAATTTATCCTCCATGTCCCTAATCATATCCCTCGCAAGAAAGTGCTATAATACTTTTCATACTATATAAAAATACTTTTCAGAAAGTGCTATAATACTTGCTTTTTATTATCTGCTTCGTGTGTGTATTTGTATTTTTCTTTGCCTTTTGGTGTTTTTATCTTGTCATGTAAATGGATACTTTATATCTGTATGACAATATGTAAATAAATAAATAAAACAGTAGGTACTACATGAACCCACGACGCGACGCCAAGAAGGCACGCATTAGCAACACTGCACGGCATTAAAGTTCGGCAGTGTAAACAATTTCCAATAAACCGACGTCTACAAAATATTCAATCATGAAACACATGGCAGTGTCTTTAATCTTCACAAGCTACTTATCGCGATGTTTTTCTGAAAAATGTTATTTAATTCAGCAAAATTCAAATCTCGGGTTATTATTAATTCAAAAGATGAACTCCTAATTTTTACAAAACCAATTTATTTCCACAGAGATTTTAATGAGAGAATCTTCATTTCATTCTAAATTCCGCAAAACGGAATTTATGATTAATAATTAATAACGCGAGCGTATAAAAAATTCAAACAGAATATCTCCGCTAAATTAATTTCCTTTAAATTGAATTTTTGTTTAGAATTCCGCCCATTGGTTTCGAAAATGGCGAGAGTCAAATCGAGGGGCATTTATTCTTATCATTTGTGCTAGTGACATTTCCAAACGCTTTTGTTTTGAGGAATGAGAAGCGACATCAAATTATGTTCCCTAAAAGGTCGATCCCCTTTCGAACTTATGAATTTTTTTTATTTCGAAGAAAAACAGTGCATTATAAAGTTTTGAGAGTAGCTCAAAGCGGGAATTCTAACTTTGAAAGCTCAAAAATCTTAGTTATTATTTGATTGTAGTTATACAAATTTGATTTTGTATAATAGGGGTGATTTATCGTACAGTAAAATTAAAATATACGATACCGTCGGATTGCGTCAAATAAGAATTTATTACTGGAAATAAACAACTTGTCAAAAAACCGTTTTGCTCTACTAGATGGCCCAAAGCGGGTAAGCACTAAAAACGAGACAAATCTTAACACAAACTTATCATTTTAAAAATTAATGTTAAAAATATGGACGAATTTAGAACGAAGATCTTGGAGGTCAAGCTAGAGACTTTAGGAGGCAATCTATCTCTGATTGAACTGAAAACATTGCTTACAATGAAAAAATGGAATATCCTTAAAAAGCTAGGGGGGAGGCATTGACCCCCATGACCCCACGTAAACCAAAGAATGTTTGAAACCTTAGTTACGTACCTAACTATCATAAAAAATTCTTTTCATGCTATTTTCCCTAGCGGATATCTACCCGTTTTGCCCGATATCCCCTTTCCTACTAGGGGAGTTAAAACCTAAAAAATGTAAAAAACACCGATTCTTTCATGTTTGCTAGTTTTCTTATTGACTATGGAGAATCCATTGACAGCACTTCTAGTGGCAAAATAAAAAAGTTAAAAAAGTATTTAAAAAAAAAAACTAAAGGAGATAGAGTGAAATCCTCCAGTAGGAATATATTATGAAAAAAAACTCAGGAAAAAATTTCCTGAAAATATTGTGAATATTAGCAAGTGAAAATGGCACTTTTTCTAGCCTCAAAAAAGAAAAAGTTCACAAATTTGCAAGTTTTTAAAATATTTTGATTAAATTTTGTCGTTATCTAACTAAAAAACACTCCACCAACATAATAACACTATGCTATTGCCATGGTGGTTGGTGTTGTGGAAGCACCCCCTACGCACAGTGACTCTCACAAAACAGGTGGTTGGGTCGGGGGTCATCCAATCGTCAGATGGAGCGATTCCAATGGAGGTTTTATTGGAGCACGTTTGACCCAGCTCCTCTCTTCGTCTTCGTTCGCGAATCACGTGGAGTCGTCTTGATCAATGACCCCCTCCCGTTTCTGGGGTTGGTGGGTTCAACAGACATTATTTTACCTTCTTACGGCTCACTACACATTGAATTGGGTGTTAGATAGGCTTCCATACCGTCCCAATAAATCCGTATAAATCAATAAGTCCGTACAAAACCCAATAAATTATTTTTGAATTTTTAGAACATCTTAATAAAAGAGCGGTTTTTTTAAAAAAGCTTTTTTTTACTTAATTTTAAATCTCACATGGGATTAAATTTTGCATGGAAACACACTCAAACATTTTGTTTCGGAATGGGAATAAACCAATATTCTCTTATAAACACTGATGAAATTTATATCAATCTGTTAAAAAGGGATATCTGGATGGATGTTTCAATTAATTTTCAAACAACTGGGATGGACTAATTGCTATGCAACAGAATTTTGTGTGAACTGTACATGTACAAACTGTGAACTGTTTGTAGAACTGTACAAAACAAGTCATCGTTAGGGGTTTGAACCTTATAAGGACACCCTGAACGCATACCCCTTCTGTTTAAATAATGTACTTTATTAAATCAATTGTTCAATTAATTTTTAAATAACAACTAATAAAGAGTAATAATACCGCCTATCGATTAAGAACATTCGAAAGATTACCTCCTAAAAATTTTAAAAAATAATTTACATTTTTTTCTTTTTATGAAAATTAGTCAGAAAAGCGGGACATTTGGTCAGCGGGACAGAGGCAAAAAGCGGGATGTCTGGTCCCCTTATTTTTATGATGCTACCTGTTGTTAGTTTTTTATATAATCTTGGATCTTTTATTTGATTGAGTATACACCACACAGAAAGATTTCCGTAATTTTTTCGTCGATAGAAAAGTATCCGAAGTTCGGAAACCCCTGCACTAGATGCACTGCGGTGTAAGGCTGCACTTGTCGAAACCATGGAACTATGGCCTGATGAAAGGCCTACCTCGAATCCGTCGTAGGTCCAGGATCCGAACTTCATGAGGCATGACTGTTCGTCGAAGGGGAAGTACTCGACGTCGATCTCGCAGGTGCTCTTGTAGAGGGCGGGGGGCTTCCACACGATCTCCCCCGAGTAGTAGACGGTGGCCTTCGTCATCAGCGTCACCTCGTAGTTGCCGTCAGCGCTACACAACACACGATTTCGGATTATTATATTAAATGAAAATCTACGTGTTTTGAAATCTTTGGTGTGAGATCTATACAAATATTGACGACCAACCACAGACCCAGCAATGTTGGTCCATTTAACTAAAACTAACGGATTCATAGAATTTGTCCTCCTTTACTCCAGTGGAACGAACTATCGTCATCCTATTCCATCTATCCAAAACCCTATTGTTGCTTTGGATATTAAACTTAACTCTTTAAGGTTTAGCAAAAAATTCTCTCTTTCTTTTTTTAAATATCAGTGCACACATGTATTTTAATCTCAACATAATTATAACATCAATATATTTCTTTCATTTAAAAAATGCTTTAAACAAAAAGTGATTGTAACTTTGCGCCACGCGGAACACAGTAGGTAAGGGGCCGTTTAAATATTAAGTAAGCACCTAAGGGGGGAGGGGGGTTGCTCTTTGCTTATTTTTCCTGGCAAGGGGAGAGGGGGGGTCAAAAATGACCAAAAACATGCTTACGTAATATTTTAACGGCCCCCAAGTGATTTGGAAAGTGGAAGGGTTGAAGAAAAACCTACTAGTGGAAATCACATACTTATTCATTTAAAGCGAAGGTCCTTTTTCTCTAATAGTGTATTTAATTTTCATAAAGAAAAAACCTCGAAAGGATTTTCCCTAAAATAAACATACTTAAGAAAACCCGCTTTATGTACGTTCAAAATGCAAACGCATCAGAGGCATAATAATGTTCGCGCGTAAAAACTAATCCCGATTTTAATTAAACAGTTAATTCTTTGCGGAAACTCCTTATGCAGATGAACTTTGCATTTTTGCTCCATTATAAAGAGAAAAAGAGGCTACTATAAAGTGGAACCGCATTTAAAAATGTTTTTTTTCGGTTTTGAAAAAATAATAAAAAATAAAATCAGCACGTGCTACTTTAAGTTGGAAAAATGTTTCCAAGGCTTTTAGAGGTAGTCTTAATGGGGGCTCTAAATACCGCCATTTTTTTTTCTCGAGCAATAAACCGCAATTGTTCTGGTTATATCCGGATTAATGCAGTTTTCATGCAAAAACCTCGGACTTTGCTTATTGAAGTAGGGGAAAGATCCTGAAATATTTTCTCCATATTCCCCTTCAACCTTTTTCGGTGGATGGTCCATTAAAAACATTTGGAGTTGAAGGGGTAAATGTGAGTGTGTAACTGATGAGAGGGCCAATAGCAAGGATGAAGCACCGTTAAATATAGTAAATGTAATCTTTACTAGGAACTCAATTAAAATACAGTCGACTACGCTTAATGTGATCACCTTTGTCCGAGAGTAGAATGATAACACAATATCCAATTGATAACATTAACCGTGATTACAATAAGCGAAGTCGACTGTATTGTATAGTATATTTAAAAAGGAGTCCGGGACACTTCATAAAAAAAATATTTTAAGTTTAAAATTTCGGAAATTTTTGTGAAGATTAAGCGTCAAATTGAATGTAAAATTACTACTCAAAACTTTTCACAAAGGTTTTAAAAATGTTAAATTAATTTTTTGTTGAAAAAAGAGGGGTAGTTTAAAATTGATATAACTCAAAATATTATTAATCAACTTACAAAGTTGTTTTCTCAAACAGAAATATATTATCTTTAATTCTGATTCACTATTTTAAGAAATATTTTAATATTCTTTAAAATTATGAGCAATTAAGTAAAAAATTCTTGAAACTTTCATGTATTTTTTTTAAATTCATACTTTGAAAATTAAACAAAATTTTCAAATTTGCTGAATCTGATTTAAAGTTAAATGTTTAAAAAGTACGTGTTTTAAATTTCAACTCTTTATCATTCTTATTACCCTTTTCGGTTCCTTACATATATCAATTTGAAGTTGAGAAACAGTGAAAAAATGCATCATAGAGAGAAACACGCATTTTAATGCATATTCAAAACGTAGAATGCTAGGTTACCAAAGCAGCCGGCAATGAAGGATTGTACCTATGGCTCCTATTTACGATAGAAACCTGACGATTTTTGTGTCTCAGACTTCTTTAATGTTCTAGTGATAATGTTGTATGGTTCGGTGGACAGTGGCATTCGGCCATTTTTTCTTTCAAGAAACCCAGACGGTGGACAAAAAAGAAGAAGAACACCCACTTGTTGAAGAGCACGATGTCCGGGAGCCAGATGTGTTCGGCCGGCACATGGATCATCTCCACCCCTCCGTAGTCCTCGGGGTCCCACTTGAGCTTGTAGTCGTGCCACGTCTGCAAACACACACAATCCCATCGTAAAAGAAATCTTACACATTAATAAATCACAAGATCCCAAAATTTTGCTTATTGTTTTATATTAATACTATACTACTATCATACTTAAACAGGGTGTCACCCCCAGAATTTTTTTTAAATTTTGCCTCATTCTTATTTAAGTTACATCCGAAACGAAATGTTCCATGTAAACAACAGAATTTTCTAGAGAAAAAAAGGTTACAAATAAACGTCTAAGTCTCAAGGGGAGCCGGGGGGCCTTCCTCAGAATTTTTTTTTGAAAATATCACTTTAAACTAGTGTCTTCTCTCCTTTGCAAAATCATTGGGGAGCACCCAGAGGGAACCGCTTCTTGTAAGCGGCAGAATTTGGAAAGGAAATACACTGTATAACATATATATGTTTAAATTTTAATGGGGGGTCTGGGGGTTCTCCCCCATAATAAATTTTTGAAATTTGCCTCTCAAACTAGTGTTTCAGCTCACCCCCAGTAAAAAGTTTTGAAAATTCCGCTTTAAACCAGTGCTTTACCTTCTTTTCAAACTCTTTAGTTCCCAAAGGAAACAGCTGCTTGTAAGCGGCAGAATTTTCAGAGGAGAAACATTGTATAACAAACATCAAAGGTCACAGGAGGGGGTTTGGGGGTTCTCCCCCAGAAAATTTTGAAATTTGACCCTCAAAAGTAGTGTTTTAAGTCTTTTTGGGACTTTTTGAGTTAAATTCGATGCTCCTTGTGGAAGTTATAGAATTTTCAAGGAACTTGCAGCAATTTTTCACTTAACAGTGGAAACCTTGGGGGGGCAATTGCCTCCCCCCTGCCTCCCCTAAATGACGCCCATGGTTTTTGTTATTGGTTTTACTTACATGTCTATATATTACATTGTGTTCAATAATTTTATATTGTTCTTTTCACTTTATTATTATATTGTAGTACTTTTCTGTCACCTAAACGGGTGGTTTCCCCTTGATGACAAACATGTTTTTTTTTTCTTGTTCGGTCTGTTTAGTAATGATAATAAATATTATAAATTTACAGGGGTTTTCTGGCAGCAAATTTGACACAAGATTTTCTGTTAAATCAATATGGTGCTTTTTTAGAGCGCAAATACAGTATAATTTTCTTTCACACAAAAAAGCACAAATTTTAATGATGTTAGAAACCAGTTTTGAGTTCCTCACCTGTTCAACCCAGACGTTCGTCGTCATCACTTGGTGCTTCAGGTTCTGAAAAGAAACGTTTTTTAGTTCAAAAAGATTTTTCTGTAGAGTTTTAGTAATAGGGAAATTTTTTAGAAATTACATATACATTGAATTTGCATTAGATGCTATACTCGACAGCAACATTTCCTGAACCCAGTACGTCACCACGCGGAAGGAGAAAATGGGTAAACACAAAGCCTGTGAGTTGCTTGGAGGAGTTTCGGTACGTAAATCGTCATAAAAAGACGCTATATATGCATAGGTTTAACAAAATAATCACAGTATTTTTAAATTGACGTTCTTCATTTCACTCAAAATTCAGACACTGTGCTGGGATCTACTTTGCTTGTTAGTGACGTCATAGGGTCAACTTAAGTTGCTGTCTAGTTTAGTGGGCTATATTTTTGGAGGGCCGTCTCACATCAAGCGTTAATTCAAAGGGGGTAGGAGGGCACTTCGGAAAGTGTCCCCTCTTGGGTAATAAAAAGAGGGAAAGAAGAAAAAAGAGACAAGGTGTTAAAAAAGAGAAAAAAAAAAGAAATGTGGTAAAAAGAAGAAATAAAATACAGTACCGAAAATTTTTTCCTTCATTCAAAATGTAGTTAGTGTTTTCTTGTTTCCCTTTACTCTTTCCCTTTTACTTTCTTTCTCCACTTTTTTACCTTGGTAGTGCAATTTTACTGGGATATTCGAATGGGGGGGGGTATTTCCAACTATACTACTTTCTCCTTTTCTTTTATTATACCCCTCTCTCCTTTCTCCTCCCCTACTTTCCCTTTTTTTTAAGTCCAGAGGGGCACTTTTCCCAAGTTAGTGAAATTTTTTCTGTCATTCAAAATATCTGTTGTTGTTATTTCTCTTCTCCCCTTCTCTCACTTTCCCCCTTACTTCCCCCATTTTTTTTTAATTTCAAATTTATTTATTGACAAAGAAAGGAGGATTTTACAGTTGAACATACATAACCTGGAGGAAATAATCCTGTGCAGGTATAATAGAAATACAATGAGATATAATAAACAAGCATAAAATTACTTACAAAATTAATACTTAGAATTGAAATACGAAATAATAAAAAATGTGAAAGGAAAACAAAGAACGAATAAATATGTATAAAAAAAGGTGTACTAAGCGTTGGCGAAACGGTACGGTGTCGGGGAGTTATCAATTAATTTCAGACAGTTTAAAAAAGTTGTTCAATAACAGTATCTAATTGTTAGTAAATATAATTTTAAATGTTTTTTGAAGGTTTTACTGGTTACACTATTTTGTATATTAAGTGGTAGGCTATTGAAAAACTTTGGGCCAAGATACGAAAATATTTTGCGCATGATTTCTTTAGTGGGATATGGAATTTTGTAGATTTCATTACTTCTTCTTGTGTTAATTAGTATTTTTCTTTCACAAAAGTTAGGATTTTTGTAGATGAATAAACAAGTTTTGTAAAAATAAAAATATCGTAATGGTAGAATAGATAAAGTTTGGTACATTAAAAGATTTGTGTGATCTGTAGAGTTTAATATCTCTTTAATGAATTTATTTTGGAGTGAAATTAAAGCTGAATAATTACTAACGTATCCACCACCCCATGTAGTAAAACCATATGAAAAAATTGGGTTAACCCAAGTATAGTATAACTGAAGTAAAAATTTATTGTCTATTGAATAACGTAAATGTTTGAATCTAAAGAGCAGAAATCTTAGCTTCTTAATGACATACATTATATGGGTTTTCCATTTTAGGTTTGAGTCAATAAAATTGCCAAGGTATTTCATTGATTTTACCTTTTCGAGACTTGCACATCGACAATTGGAGTTAATAGGACACGTATCTAAGTGATAGACCAAAGATAAGTTTAAATCCGTGTCTCTATGTAAATTGAAAGTTAAAAATTTAGTTTTATCTATATTTAACTTGAGGCTATTATTTAAAAACCAGGATCGGATAGTAATTAGATCATCACTAATTAATTGGTGATAATTCTGGGATTTTTTGAAACTATACAATAAGGTCGTATCGTCGGTGAAAGTCAATATTTGCCCATTTAGTTTCAAGTTACATAGGTCGTTAATAAAAATTAAAAATAATAGTGGTCCAAGAACTGATCCTTGAAAAACTCCACAGTTAATAGGTATGTATGTCACTAAAACTATTATTGATCTTAACAATTTGTTTACGATTAGACAAATAGGATTTAAATAAGTCATAATATGTCCCACGAATACCGATTGTATATAGTTTATGTAATAAGATTTTATGGTTAACACTGTCAAAAGCCTTACGTATCCAAAAAGATAGCAATTGCTTTTTTACTACTATCAACACTACGGTATAAATAAAATCAGTAAACTTCAACAAAACCAATTCAGTACTTTTATTTTGTAAAAAACCATATTGGTTTTGTGAAAAAAAAATTATACAATTAAGGTAACTCATCAGTCGGTCTTTGAGAATTCCTTCAAGCATTTTAGATAAAAGGGGTAAGATTGAGATCGGTCTGTAATTTCCGAGATCCTCCGGATCACCTTTTTTGAAAATGGGAGAAACAATGGAAACCTTTAATGTATCGGGGAAGATACCTGAACTTAAAATGCCATTAAAAAGAGTAGCAACATAACTGGAGTCATAATTAGACACAGTTTTTAAAATATTTATATTGATGTTATCAATACCAGAACTAACCTTTGGATTAAGTTTTTTTACATATCGTTGTATGTCCTCAGCGCTAATATCAAGACATGAAAAGGAATTGGATTGAGGAGAAATACAGGATTTGTAATTTGCAAAACTGGAATCGTCACAGCTTAAGTTGGAGGCGAAATATTTATTAAATTCGTTTGCCAATTTTAAGTCATCTGTAGTTGATGGTAATGTGCGGTTTTTATTTTGAATACCTAGAATGTCATTAACGAAGAGCCATTGTTCCTTGAAATTTTTGAGGTTATTGAATTTATTGATGAGAAACGAACTTTTAGCCTCTTTAATTTTAGATTTAAGGACTCTTGCCTCCTCCTCACACGCTTGTTAGTCACATCCTCCTCGGATGCACATATCCCATATTCCATCGGGACATTCTTCGGGGAGTGGCGACCACCGTGGAGGAAATACTCAATGATAAAAAATTTTGGACCCTCGCCTGCCTTTCATATCAGGGACATCGAGCTATCGGCTACAATTAGCCGGACGCTCGTAGCAAGAAGTAAGAAGTAAGGACTCTTGCTCTAAAGTTTTATAGGCTAATTTGTAGAAATTATCACCTGGATATCGGATATACTTCTTGTACAATTTTTCCTTGATTTTTTATCATACTAAGAATTTTGTCATTTAGCCAATCTTTTTTTGCTACATTTCTACTGATGGATTTTAATTTAGTAAAAGAAAAATTATATTTGAAAGCGATAACTTTATTATGAAAATCGCTAAATTGATCACAAGGTTCTGATTTTACATGTTTGGTGTTAAAGTTATAAGTTCTGATGTAATTAGCAAACGAATTATTATCAGTAAACCAAAAAGTTTTTGTTTCTGGCAGATGTACGACACAAGTGGCATTGAGATGAATTTTGAAAATTATAGGAAGATGATATATAGGAAAACTACTTATTAAACGTGCTGTAAATACATCATTACACTTTGATAAATTACACATTTACACATTACACATTTATTTCCCTTTTTAGGGGGTCAGGCACCTTTTCCTGATGATGTTATTCAAACTTTTTCTGACCAATTTTGAAAATTAGTTTTCGTTTTTTTTATTTTAGATAAGTAAAAGTAAATTTTGACGAATATTTGATACAACTCTTTTGACGTTTGTATGTAAGTACCGAAAAAAAACCCTAGGGGGTAGGTGCACAACTTTCTACCAAAAAACACATTTTTCAATTTTTGCATTTTCAACAAGTATTACATTTTACGCTTCGAACGATACCAAAATTATTATTCTACTCGGAGTAGAAATATTTTTAATTATTTTTTTTAAATAATTAAAAATGGATAATTAGCTGTGATTGTGGTGCCACGCCCCCTCAAAACAAAATAAACGTTTTGTTATATGTTTAGTAGGGTGGTCCTTATTTTTAAAGTTTGGAAATCTTTAAGCGTCGCCCCCCCCCCCAAATTGTTCCATCATACAAATAAATGATTTTTGAAAATTTTAGCTCAATCAAAAAATAATAACACGTGCCCCCCAGGCCTCAAAGTTTCAAAAAAGTGCTGATTCTTTCAATTTTTTTTAATTGAACTTTTTTTTTTAGCTGAATTTTTTTGCATGGTACAAATCGTATAAACACCCTCAAGGGAGTTTTTGAATTCATTACTTCATGACATGAAAAATGACACCTTATTTGTCTTTATAACCCAAGTGGTTCGCCCGCAAAGTCCACTGTAACGTTTTTTGTTGCGGGAGCTGTACGACCGAAATGGGAAACATGAAATATGGACTTTCCAATTGGCAATCCAGAATACATAACTTACAACAGCTAAATTTAGCCATTGATTTCATTAGATTTCAAGAACAATTTTAGATGCGTAACATCATAATTTAATCAAGCAAAACTTGTGATTATTAATAAAGAACCCAAAAATGTATGAATATGTAGCAAAAATATGTATTTATAGCTTAAATATGTAAAAACATGTAAATAAACTGAAATGTGTAAAATGAAAATGGTCTTAATCCATCCAAAATCCCTTGAAACATGCAGTATTTGAGAGAACTCTACAGCATCCTATTTCTGAAAAGATATGTAATTACTAAGGCTGGTATTTCCATGTAATTACAGGGAAGTTATTAGCTTTATTTCCAGAATCAAATTACATTTCGTTTTACGTACCATTGACGAGCCTTGTGCTCTTTTGGTCCCCCATAATTATATATTCATTGTTTCTATGAGTTTTTTTCCTGTGTGTTACGTTATAATTATTTTCTTTATTTTTATATCGTTCTCTTTCATACTTTACCATTTCTCATATTGTAGTGTTTTATATATATAATGTGTGTATGCAAAGTCTCTTTCCCAAATAAAATATTCAAAATAGATGTCGAGGGAGTAAACACCCCCGTGGATGAGGAGAGGCCGAATAAATGGAAAGAGGCCGAAAGGGGGAAAAACTAGTAGATGCGGAGATAATTCATGCCTCCATAAAGTAAAGAGAGACGCACATTCACCGAGAACAATGCGCCTTCCGCATAGAGGCAGTCTCAAGGTAGAGAGCGCTTCGAACAGGTTGCAGAGACCGCGGACACGACTTACTATTATTTTCAAACAGGCTACCCGGGTTTTTTTTAATTATGGGATATATTTCACCACTTTTCCTCCCGCTTGGATAGCACCATACCCTACAATTTCAAATAGAGTTTGACATATAGGATATTTGATAAAATATTTCCCCTATACCACGGCTTATGAGATACTATACAGACTAGCCCAGATGCAGAAATCATTAGAAATATAGATGGCAATAGCTGACATCTGGCAAAGGAAATCCACAGATCTGGCAAAGGAAATCCACAGAGGCCAACCCGCTTGAAATAATTTTGAGGCGCGCGAGAAGTTAAAAAAACTATACTTGGAGAGCAATAATTTTCTTTTAAGAAGGGGGGAGCACAGTTAAGTGGGGGAGGCAAGCACAGTATT
This sequence comes from Tetragnatha montana, assembly GCA_963680715.1. Taxonomy (NCBI): domain Eukaryota; kingdom Metazoa; phylum Arthropoda; class Arachnida; order Araneae; family Tetragnathidae; genus Tetragnatha; species Tetragnatha montana. The sequence continues at coordinate 63,066,950 of OY796675.1, read as the reverse complement.
AATAAAGACAAATTAAGTTTAATTTTTTTTTTCATTTTCTGTTTGCAAAAAATGATTGAAAACCGTAATTATGAATTACTACGAGAAAACTAGAGGGGGAGGGGGGGGTCTTGGCATATACTACGGGTGGTCACCAAGGGGGGAGGGGTGTCAAAAATAATAAAAAATGGGTCACGTAGTATGGGTACGTTCCCTAAGTTAAAATCCTTCTATAAGTACTCTAAAACTTAAAGTGTAAAAGTACTCGTCCCAGCACTCTGACTTCATAAAATGAATATGAGCAGCTCCACTGATTTCCAAAACCCGGCGCCCCTGCGAAGCTCTCCCTATGTGTAACCCTCTCTACGCCTGCGGCGGATGATTCCGTAATGCCGCTCTGGGGACGTCGTATAACCACGTCACGTACGCACATATCGTTGAGAAGAAGCCCTTATAATGCCGACCGTCAATTCAAAATGCATTCAGATGAGTTCCCTCCGGCTAAGTCGAGACGCTAAATTCCAGTCTTATTTGCCGCACCCACTTTACCCCACGATTGACCCCCCAGAGTGGAATAAAATAGGTCATTATATTTAAAGCTAAGTTTAACCTACTTAAAAATTAAAAAATAATCAATAAACTTGGATGGAAATGTTCTGAAGGAATGTAATGTCAAGATCCAATTGAAAGAAATCATTAAAAGTAAAAAAACTTACAGAAGAGTTTCTCAAACTGTGGGTCGCGACCCACTACTGGTGGGTCACCAATCAGTTTTTGGTGGGTCGGTGGACAAGTTTTTGAATTCAAGAATTTCCTTAGGAAATTATGTTGCAATTGAAATTTATCCTAGATTACCGAAAAAAAACAAGTTAAAACTTAAAACCCTGTTTTTAAGAGTCAAATTTCAAAAATTTCTCTTAGGGAGGACCCCCAGACCCCCCTTCTGACTCTGGAGCTCATCGTTGCTACCGCAATCAAACAATTGGATAAGCTTAGGTTCAAATATTTCTTTTTAAATACCTAAAAAGTTAAAATAATCTCTAATGAAGTTTATTACTGTAACAAAATAGTAGGTGTCCAAACCCCACACGCACAAAGCTAAAGTCATGTAGAGGGGATGGGAAAATTAACTGAAGATGAAGTGGGTCGCATTTGAGTTTATTTATAAAAAGTGGGTCGTGATGTTGGAAAGTTTGAGAACCCCTGACTTACAGTATATCAAATAGCTAATAGAATAGCTTAGATTAGAATATCAAAATAGCTAAAAAGTGACCCATTTTCCCTCACCACCCTATTGTAGAAATAAAAATAATTTATCAATGCTAATTGCCACACTTTTTAGAAAAAAAAACTGCGAAAGTGTTTTAAGAGGTCGTTTTTATATAATGTAGTTCCAAGTAGTGCCAAGTAGTTCCTATCTCTTTCAAATGAGACAATAGCCAAGTTATTTTTCGTGAGCTGCATGTTCTCCGGAATCAGGGGAAGCCGGAGCTTATCCGGGAGTCATAAATCACCAGGCGGGAAAAGAGGATCAATCTCTCCCTCCGGATGACTGTCCTCACCTCACCTGTCATCACGACGGATGAGCACTGGATTGCTTTGACATTGCAGGCGGGAAAGAGTGTCACTATTTGGGAAACAAAAATTAGGCGAGTGCCATCTCCACATTTGTACAATCTATACCAAAAAAATATTTTTATAAAAGTGGAAAAAAAACTACTCATAGTCTTTGATAATTTTACACAAAAAAACATCGTTTCTCCTGTACGCAGTGGTAGAATTGGGTGAACAAAAAGTGGGGAGATGGCCGAGCCCAAGTCCCCCTCCGGAGCAGATAGCACTCCTGAAAGTGCCCCCGGGCTGAAAAAGAAAGAGAAAAGGTGTAAAAAGGAAAAAGTAGATTCTGAGAAAGACTAAAAATTTGTTCAGTCATTTTAAAAAATTTACTTTTTCTTCTTTTCACCCTTTTTCTCATCCGTTTCTCTTTTTCTCATCATAGCCCTTCTTTTAATGCCGAATGGTCACTTTCCTTGATTGTTCAAAATTTGTTTGTAAATTAAGTGCTTTTGCTGATCAAAAGTGAATTATTTAGGGTCAAAATCTCTAATATTTTCTGGGGGAGAATTATGGGGGCGTGGAAAAATAAATTTCATGGGGGTATCTGGAGAGATCTTGAAGCCCTGCTGGATCCGCGCCTGCCTATATTAAGAATTTTCTTGATTGGAATACTTTATGTTAAAAAATTTTAGTATTAAACCCTAACTAATTCAGTTTTTATTTGAAGAGTTTTTTTAGAATTTTGAATGATTTCAATGCTGTCTAAATTTGCTAATTTTCTTTTTATATAGAACCTAAATATATTCAATATAGCTATGCAGATACAAAAATATTCTCACCTGGTGTCGTCCCGATCGGGAATTGTGCGTGTGTGTCTCAGGGTCGTATCCTCGGTGTATTCTCATAGTGTTCAACTTCCTCTCGAAGTTTTAGCGATAAGTTTTGTATAGGTCTATCTGTTGCGTCAGAGTTGTTTTTAAAGTGTCAAAGGAACGCAGGTAAGGAACGCAGATGTAATATACCAGAAATAATATATTTTTGTGTGTTTCGTGCAAAATTTATTTCTCATATGAGATACAACAATTTTGCTTTTGAAAAGGGGCCGTTCAAATATTTCGTAAGCATGTTTTCGGTCATTTTTGACCACCTCCCCCTTGTTAGCAAAAATAAGCAAATCGCAACCCCCCCATTATAATTACGTTAGAACACTGCACCTTTGTTCTTTTATTGTACAAAATTTTTTGCAGCGCCTAAATTCTTGAATTTTTTTTCTAGTTCAATTTTTTTTTTTGTAAAATTTATTTTTGGTTGAAATTTAAGATTATTTTTGCAAGAAACAAGAGATTTTCGAAAGTGCAGTGTTTATAACATCTTACGTAGGCACAACTCCTAACCCCCTCCCCCCCTCGTCAGGAAAAATAAGCAAAGAGCAAACTCCCTCCCCTTATAGGTGCTTACGTAATATTTGAACGGCCCCAAAAATATAACCACCCCCTCGTCGATGAAATGTCCCGATTTTTATTTAGAAAACCCTGAATGACACATAATTAGAGGCCATTCACAATTTACGTTAAATTGAAGTTTCGCAACAGGGGGAAGGGATGTTTCGACCCCCTCCAATTTTTTAGGTAAGAGGGCGATTATTATATCTCGAATATGGGAGTGAATTAGGTAAAGATATGCCCAATTATCTCTATAAAAATGTATTAAAAATCACTATTGAGAGTGATTGTTCCACATTTTTTCCTGGAGGAATCCTGAATATCCCTGGGATGTCCCCCAGTATTGTTTTGCTGACGACGCCTTAGTAATAGGATACCGTCTGTTATGGCATTCAACGAACTCACAGATCGATGGTGTGCAGATTCCTGATGGTGAAATCGGAAAGAGTGACGTAAAAAAAGTTCTCTCTCGTTTTCGCTTGGCAACTTCGCAGTGGCTCCGTTGCCATGGGAACCCGTAGCAGTGATCTCCATCCCGCAAGGGTTTTTTTCCCCAAGTCTGTTTTCGTACATAAAGCGGAAGATGTCAGTGGTGAACACTGGTTCAAATTGTGAATGATTAATTAGAATTGCCTTGAGTTTTGTATTGTTTGCTTGGTAAAACACTGATGTATGGTGACACTTATGTAATAATTTATTGAAATTTGGGGACCGTTTGGGACCATAGTTTTATAAATTTTCCTCATTTTTGAAATATTAATTAACCGGTTACTTCAGTTTAAAATTAGATCTAGAAATTTGAAAATTACGCGAAAATTATTCTGTAATGTGACGAAAGTATCGACTTTGGTATCCTACTTGGGAAATTTGCTGGTTTTTGTTTTCATGACAATCTTATTAAATGGTTTTCTTCTTACTTAAGTAATCGATCTCTCTACGTATATTTCAACAATGCTATCTCTGATAAATTTACCAATAATTCAGGGGTTCCTCAGGGGTCTAATTTGGGGCCCTTACTCTTCATAATATTTATTAATGATCTGTGTGATCAATTACATTTTTGTGACTTCTTATTATTTGCCGACGACTTGAAACTGTTTAAGCCCATCCATTCCTCAGAAGATGCTAAACTTTTACAGAGACATATTGATAACCTCTACGATTGGTGCATAACTAATAATTTGTTTCTTAATGTTTCTAAATGTAGTGTTGTAAGCTTCAGTCGTAAATCTGTGCCTTTCGTTTATCAGTATCAAATCAACAACAATGAATTGACTCGTTCTAATTTCATTAAGGATCTTGGTATCACTTTTGATTCAAAGCTTGATTTTTCTCATCATATCGATATTACTGTTTCCAAGGTTTATAAAGTTCTTGGGTTCTTTAAAAGAAAAACTAATAGATTCACCAATCAGCGGGCTATGAAAACTTTATATTTCAGCTTAATCCGTTCAAAGTTAGATTATTGTTCTATAATTTGGGATCCCTACTATAATAATAAAAGTTTAATCATAGAACAAGTTCAAAATAAATTTCTCCGTTATCTATTTGTTAAAGATCATCACACGCACATACATATGAGTTTTCGTTACATATCCAATACATATCTGCGTGAAAGTTTTAATATACCAACACTCAAATCCCGACGGAAATTTCTCAATGTTTTGTTTTATTATAAAGTTTTAAATAATCATATAGATTGCATTGATATCCTTAATTATGTTCATTTTTCTGTTCCATGTAGACGTTTTAGAAATCATAGCTTATTTGTTAACGTTCTTGCTAAATCTAATGTCATTGAAAATTTTCACTTATACAAATTTTACAAATTATATAATGAGTTCTCGAAAGATTTAGATATTTTCAAAATGAATTTTAAAGTTTTTAAAGCTATTTGTCTTCAGATTTTGAAGTAATCCTTGGTGTTTTTAATGAATGTTTGTACTTTTCAGTGTATTTGTGTGTTTAGGTTGTCTCCACACTGTAATTGGATATTAATCTGTAGTGTGTGTGTTTAAATGAATAAAAAAAGAAAGAAAAACCTAAACGAAATTGAAGTAAGTGAATTCAATTTCTTTGTAAACTTTTTTTTTTAGAATGAAGCGTTGGATACCGAAAAAAAAATGTAATGTGCTTCTTTTGTCAATGAGATATCATAGTTTAACAACCATCAGACATGCAATTTGGTTGTAGATGGCGCCATGAGAAAAATGGCAAAACTCGCTTGGAAGCAAAATACATCCCTATGTGTCACTGCATCCTTTTTTGAGAAGGTCGTTCAACATCGAAAACTCTGAATTCGCATGTACATATTTTATCTAAAAATATCTCCACTGTTTTTAGAATATCTTTCTGGAAAGATTTTTAACAGCTTTCAAACATCTGTATAATCAAACATGTGGCTATAATTTGGCGTTTTACTTCCTCCTTTTAAGCCAAAAAACAGTACCTCAACTTTAAAATTTAAATCAATTTAGTTGTGACTACTGTTATCCCTACAAATTAAACAGCTGATAGTCACGAGTAGTGTAATTCAATCTTTTATGGCCTTATTCAATGCCGGCGGTTAACCATCGGTTAAAGGATTTCACCAATCAAAGCTCATTTTCTTTCTTTGGCTGTTAGTTAACCACTGGTCAAGTGGCAGGGACTAAGGCCGTTATACGCTCAAATTTCTGTTTATCGGCATGCTGTATGTTATGAGCACGTTTTATTCAGAAGGTAAAAGATATAAAGAAGCGAAATATACAGTTAACAATTTAGTGGTGACTACTGTAATCTTCCCACTAATTAAACAGGCGAAAGTCATCAGGATGTAATTCAATACGCTCTGTGTAGAGATGTACTACTCACTATGTCTAATTTTTATACATAATCTTACAAAATGAGTCATTAATTTATTAGTAGTGTAAAGTAGTGTACCTTGGACCTGCTTGTACCTCGGTTCTATACTGTTTTTAGCTTAACTTTGAGGTATATGGCAACACTAAATATGTAGTTTCCATCTTTACCACCAGAGCACTCAGTCCAGCTAAATTATTTCTAGAAAAGCCGACTATTTTGGAAGATATACGCTAAAAACTGATTTCACCCTTCAAAAGTAAATTTTCTATCTTTGCTTCAGTAAGCTTTTGTTAAAATTATAAAGATTTGATTTTGCAGTGATTTTGTTGTTATAATGGACTGTGTTAGCTATTATAACATGTGCTTTAAATGAAGCTAGGAGTAAAATCAACATGGTAGCATTGTATACCTTGGACTATCCAAAATGCACTACAAATGACAAAGTTACTAAAATAAATCACTATTTTGACTTTTATTGCATTAGTATTTTGATTTTAAAAGCAGGGTAGGAATTAATTTCAAGACTAACACTAATTTTAAGGGAAATCTATAATTTTGTGACAAAAAAACAATACTTTAAAGCTTTTATGCTGAAAAGTGCTCCAACTAAATCTATAAGCTTATACATCTGGATGGTTCAATGAGCACTTGTTCCTTGAGTTTTTCCACAAATATTTTATTAAGTTTAAAGGTGCAATTAAAGTTTTTTGACATAGGTCCAAGCTCCAACACCCTTTGGACCAATACCGGTGGTGTACCTTGGACTTATTTTCAGTTTTTTTTTGTCCTTCATTAATTACATATTGAAATACTTCAATTAAAATTCCGAAAAAAATATATATTGTGTATGAAAGGCTAAAATATCGAAGGGAAATTGTTTCATTAATTTATTTTTAATAAATAAAAATTTACAGAGCAAAAAGTAACAAAAGGTCCGAGGTACACTACTTTCCCCTAATATATGTTCCCCTCTCATATTTTTCTTTAAGAATGTAATAGTTGCAACATACATACAAGGAAATCGTTTTAAATGCTTCAATTAGGACTACATAGGTGTGATTTTAAAGCAAACACGCGAGTTACAATATTTGAAACTGTCTATACTGGACTGTAACGTTTCATGACCCTATGACGTCATTACGCGGAAGGAAAAACTGAGTAAACAGAAAGTCTGCTGGGGTTGCTAGGAGGAGTTTCGGTACGTGATAAAAAGACGCTATACATACATGATTCACTCGAAAAGAATCACCGCGCTGGGAACTACTTTCTTTGTTTACTGTCAGCTTGTATCTCCATCAGGTCCAAGTAACGTTGCAGCCGTATGAAATCGCTTATTGATATTAATTTGATATATATTGGACAAATAAAGTGAAGGGGAGTCGAATAATGTATATGTTTGTATAGAAAGAGAGGATGTACTCACAATGTCTATGAGCTGCGAGAGCTTGAGTCCGAGGTGCACCGTGACCTTGAAGGAGTGGTTGCCCACCGGCCGGATGAGTCGGTTGTAGTCGCTGAGCAGGTCGTCGTGCAGTCGCTTGGCGGCCGGGTGGGCGGACGCGACCGCGACCACCAGCCACAGCATCAGCATCCCTTCCACGGCCGCCATCAGAGAGATGAGGAGGGAGAGACCGCAGCGCCCCCTGCCCCCTTGCTCCTTCGCATCCGAGGATGGAGGAGAGAGTGTTCCAGTGACGGGCCACTGGCGGCCAGCTTCAAAACACTTTTTAGCATACTAAAATTTTTAAAAAAAATTCGGGGAGGTTCCCCGAACCCCCTATTTACCTCTTAGATTATGGAGTAGGGGTTATAAAGGCGTGCTTAGGTCAACCTTTATCACGGGAATTGACAAAATGGAGTGTCCAAAAATTAGGTGAAACATTACTTTTAGGGATATTTGCAAATATTTTCTGGAGGCCGAACTCTCTTTAATTACTATTCAGTACTGAAAGATGTGTGTAGGGGTAAAAAATTTATATATCCTTGAAAATACCTTTACAATATGTAAGTAACCTTCGACCCTCTCTCGTCTGAAAAGTCGATATTAAAGACTCGAAAAAAATATTAAAGACTTTAGGGGAGAGTGGAGTAATAAGAACCAAATGGGGTAATAAGAAACATGCCAAACTCCACAGGATTTTCCTTTAAGTTTATGAAGCTGATTTTTCTTTGAAAAAATAATGAACCTGCTAAGTAAAGGCGAAAAGGATTTTTTTACCGTGTGTCTTATTATTACCCCAATCGATTGTAATCTTATTACCCCACGAGGGGTAATAAGAAACAAGCCAGTTATTTTACTAATTAAGACAATTAAAAATTAAAATGAAAGTAGTAATATAATCTCTAAAGTGTATTTTATAACCATAGTAATTTTCAAAAATTTTTATTGAAAATCTTGAGATATATGCTCATTTCTCAGTTAAAAATAGTAAGGATAACAAAGTTACAAATGAAAGTTTTTAACAACGCTATATTTTTTGATATAACACTTGAAAATCATGACAAAACAAATAGAATGGTGTTTCTCCAATTTAATTTTCTGAGACTAAAAGGTTATTACCTCCCAAAAAACTCCATTTTTTCTACAAACTCATAGTTTTAAAGGTTTGTTTCTCTTCCTCTTTATAATCTCAGCTCTACCCTTTTCCTTCATGTTTGAATGGTTCAAGAGTTTTATGAAGAAACCCTCGAAACTGTTCCCCCCGCCCCACTGTGTCTATAGTGTTTTTAATAAATGTCACCCCTAAGTTTTATTTAAATGGGGTAATAAGAAACGGACATGTTTAAGAATGATACTTAATCCTAAATTGAAAAACAAAAAGTGCATTATATAGCTCTTTTAACCTCTAAAAAAGTTCACTAAAAAATTGGAAGATAATTTATTTATAAAAACAAGATAAATTGAAATAGTCGAAAAGACGGGACTTTGTATTTCGGTTTTGTTGGTTGAATCAACTTCCAACGACTATATTTCCCTAAAAAATGATCGTAAAACAAGATAGGAAGATTCAAAGATATTGTGTGATTTTTTCAGATTTTTAGGCCTACACACAAAGTAGTAAAATAAGAAGATTCTTATTTCCCCACTATCCCCTACCCCCGAAAAATATATCATGGATAAAAAAGTGACAGATTACACCCCCCCCCATTTGACTTGTGATTTCGGCCCTCGAGTACTTGGAAGTTGAAAACCACTGTTTTAGACTGAGAGTTGGATGCGTCACCTGGTCACCTGGAAAAAATAATAATAAAATGCGGGAATTGTCCACTAGGACAGCTGTGATTGGATGTGGCGTGTTCATTCAATCAGCCACTTTTGGAGAGGTGATTGAGATTCTATTTCTCCGCCTCTCGTGACGTGACAAGGGAAGCGTGAGTAGTGGATGCGATCCCAGCGCCAGAAGGGATGGCCCCCACCATCAAAAGAAAGACTGTGCGCAACCAATTTCCACCTTCTTTTTCTGCACCGAGGCCCCAAACAAAAGGTGTGTAATTACTGTCGCGCAAACAGGGATGATTACAGTCATTTCGGATCGAATCTTTTCGGGGGAACAAAATTAAAGCTCTTCGGCGTAATTATATATGGAGAAGTGAAGCGCTTCGGTCATTTATCTCTATCAAATGAAAAAAGCGTATTCTGAACTTTTGAGTGAGATCCGTAAAAAACATTTGAAATTTCAATTATAAAAAAAAAATTTTATGGTGATAAGTAGTGCTTAAAATACTTTATCGATATTTTCTTTTCGATTCTCCTTCAAAAAAATAACTCGTTGCAGTGTGCTCGATTCGTTTACTCCATAAAACAATGCCAACCAAAATACTTTTAATTCCTTTCGGTAAAAAGGGCGGAGTTATCAGGAAAGTGATTACTTTCTTCTATTCTAAAAATTTAATTCAAAGTTGAATTGTTGGCTGATCAAAAGTGACTATTATCACTAATTTGAACTCCTCTGGCCTTATGAGTCATTCAGTTTCTCCATCACCCGAGTTTACTCTGATGTCACCTGAAACCGTCAGCTAATTTGGTGGAAGGAAATTGGCAATTCGAAGTGTCTTGACAAGGTTATTAAGGTTCATTTTTACAAAAGCGTCCAAATTGAGGTCTAGGGGAAAGAGCCAATACCACCGAATATCCCTGCAATAAAAAAAGTTTTAGTTGGAAGCGGTTACCCACTATTTAGAAATGTTTTTCTTTGCAATAAGTTTATATTGAATCAAAACACCCATTCTCATACATAAATGTTTCTATAGCTAATATTCAGTTAAATACAGTCGTGTCCAAGGAAAATGTGTTTTTTTTTTAGATCAATGACACAAGTCTTTGTTTCTGTAATGTAATTTTCAGGAGGTGCCCCAGAAATAAGTCGAAACAAACACATAAGTGAGCCGCATAAAAAGGTTACAACCCGCCAATGAAGGATCCAAGAGGGATCCATTATATGACAGTTATAGCTATTTATTTCTTTTATATTTCACTTTCGTTCGTATGGAATTATTTATTGCTTTAACATAAATAATTAATATGCTGAAAGTCTAGTGGAAATGTGGATTGAAATCAATGTTCGAATGATTTCCGAGCGATTAGATTAGCTTCGCGTGTTGCGCGTTTTCAGTAAAAAAGAAATTATAAAATCTCTTCATTTTGGAATATTTTCCCCAGTAATACTCAAACTCATCCCTGGTTTTTAGAAATGTTATCATTTACAAATTACTTGTTTTGAAAAATTTTATAAGAATTTTAAGGGGTAATGTTTTAAAATTTTAGCATTAACTTCTAAGTGGTTCTACTGATCTGATCATATACCAACAATTGGAATAAAAATTAAGAATTTAGGCAAAAGTCTATGACTAAAAGTAGAAAATTTCTATTCACTATTTATTCTAAATTTCTTATTCGCATTTCCTTTTATGTAAAATTATAAATCTTCATCAGTTCAAGCAAAATTTAAGTTATTATTCAATATTATGCTAATATTTACTTCCTAAAAGAAATTAAAAAGGTTTATTGAAACATCCTTTAACCATTCTACTAATTGCAATTAATTATTTCTTAATATTTAAACCAAGGTTAAATGCAGTGCTTATGAAGCAGTTGGACTAACAGTAAAAAAATATTACAGCAAGATAAATTTAAAGTAAAATATTCTTGGCGGATAAAACAATCGACGATGCTCCATAGCAAAGAAAAAATGTGACTGTCTATTCGCACATCTGCCGAAAACTGAATCAGTATCTTTCCAAAACAAAAGTTATAAGCAAATTTCATTATTATAAATTAAATTTTTTTAAATTTTGATGGACAACCCGACCGAACCGAGGACGACGTGTTATCAGTAGTTAAAAGGTTTTTCTCTGTTGCCCATTAGAACAAAAGAAAATTAACTAAAATTTAAGAATGTCTTTCTATTGTTGCCAATTTAATCATTTTAATGTTTATACCTGTGATAATATGTCATATATTCTAGTTACAGAATAATGTTACAGCATAGCTTTTATCATGATCATTGTTTAAAATTTATAGAATTATTGCAACATTACTTTCGGCTTTTTCTCATTGTAATAAACTTATAGCTTTTTATTAGAGCTTGTCATTTGTCATCCTCATAATTAGAATACATATGATGTAGCAATTAACTTTATGTGTAATTGAGTGAGATAAATATTTCTGTGTTATTCTACAGTGATTTATAATATTTACTCAACGCATACCTTATGTGTGATTGAAAAAGCCCTATTAATGCATTTCCTAAACAAAGACTCCCATTGTCCAAAGACATGCAATTTAAATTCCGAACGGTCTTTCGTTCCAAATGAAATTTAATGAGTTACGGCCGCCCCCCTTTGGTAAAAAGGAGGGATTGTCCGAACAAGAACTTTTATGAGATGTCCTCATATTCTCGAGTCGGTAATTACAATGAGATACTGCCGGCGGAGGATTTAATGCCTTCCATAACTCTCCGCTCGCCCTTTGGGGGCGCTGCGGAAATGGCGAGTTGTATTAGGTCTACCTCCGAAAGTTCTGTCACTTTTGGGAGCGTCTCTGTATACATTGCATTTTTTTTTTCGCTACTTTTCTGTTACACGAAAAAAATAACATGAACTACAACTTCTATCTCAAGCCGACTCGGCGATTTTTTGGCTAGTTTTTTTTAAATAGCTCGCCTTTTAATCTTTCCTAAATTATATGATAAATAGAATTTGTTCATTTCTAACAGCCATTTAGAAATTTAGACAGTTTCAATGATCAATGTATGATTATTGAAAATTCCTTCCCCGATTATCATTTTTCTAAATACCATTACACTAATGTAAGGGAACTCCATTCTTTGGCTAAAAGATTAATATTGCAAGTTTTAAAACTCACCCCACGGTTTAGCAAGTGGTCCGATTTCTATCATATTTATGGTGTAAGTAGTACGGATACTGCTGTACCTCATACAATAATTTTTTTTCATTTTATTGTTTTGTTTCGTTAAACGGGCCTTGGCAAAACGTCCTTCTGTAACGCTCTCGCACTACATTAGGTCCTAGCTCTTTAACGGTGTATCTGCGCCCCCCCCCCATTCCTATTCGAAATATGGTTGTCTAGGTCCCCTCTACCTACCCTACCCAGTTTGTACCATGAATTTAGGACCACCCTGTATATGTTTAACAAACGTATCCTATTTCTAAATTCCCTCAAAATTCAGACACCTCGCTGTGAACTACTTTGTTTTGTTTCTCCCGGGTCAAGTAACGTTGCAGTCTAGTATAGTACAGTATCTGCCACATATCAATATTTATTTTTTATTATCACATTTAAATTGGATATAGTTCAGGAAAGAAATATATGAGAATAATTTAGTAGTTGAATGTAAGCGTCATAAAGGGAGTCGAAATTGAAATTGAGTCCACAAATAAAGTGAATAGCTGGCAGAAGCGATTTAAAGGCATGCATAAAAGGAAATTCAGTAGCTGAATTTTCTGTAGTGTTGATGACGAGAGGAAGTTATTTTTTTTCTCCTTCTCCCAGCCGGTCGGACTGACGTCACAACCTACGACGCTTTTTTTCTTGCTTCTCATTGGTCCTCAATCACTGATCTGCTCGGCGGTTTGTTAACTGGAAAAAGTTTCTGAATCGCCGTTGGTCAATGGTTCTCCATAATGCCAAATGCTTTTGCATTTGTATTTGTGTCACCTACTTGAACTCCCAGGTGACTGTAATAGCGTAAAATCGTGTTCGTTTTGTTTAATTCAACAATTAAACAAATGGACGATGGTTCAAAGGTAACCAGAGGACCGGAATACGACCGTAAATATTTGGAGTGAAATCGAGAGCTCTGAAAAGCATTTTTTGTGAAGTTTTAGGAGTTGATACTTAATTTCAACTAAAAATCATACTTATAGGTATCCCACGGTCTTAAAATCATGCATGGAATTCAGAAATATTATATCCCTAAAAATAAAAGGAATTTTTTGCTAAATAACTCTCCCATAGACGTTTTTGCTACCGTTTCGAATGTGTATGGAACTCCATTAACAATGGATGTCCTCTGTACCTTCCCTTAAACTATTGTTTGGGTCATTTGATCGTGGGCCAGATATTCACACTCTTAGAGGATGCTAGGGCATGAATTTCATAGATTATCCTTAATTTTTGGACATGAGTGTATACGTTACGGGCAAAGTGATAAACCGGGCATTATTAATGCCCGAAGTGGGGCAAAGGGATAAATTTCATTGATAAATGCAATTGAATTTATCACATTGCCTGGGCATTATTAATAATGCCCGATTTATCACATTGCCCGTAACATACACACCAGCGCATATCCTTACACAGTTTTCCAAAAAACATAGTGTTCTGGAACAAAAAAAAAAGAACTCAGTTGCTGGATGCCCCCTCAGAGCAGAGGAAACGGAATAACCGAGAAGTGCGGTTCCGTTTTGCTCCGTAACAAATATGGCGGACGTTTCTTTTCTCTCATTCCGGATTTATGGCTCCCATTAATACTCCGAAGGGGGAAAAAAGAGCTCTAAATCTTAAAGCGGAATTAATAAAAGTGCTTTGCGCGCGCACGACCTGTGAAACAACACGGAAGGGTATAGGATTGATCCACCAACAACTAATTTCAAATTACAGTGGTCAGAACACATTTTGATACAGGGAATGTTAGAGCTATTTTTGTATATATTTGACCTTCTGATTCAGAATATGGCATCCATTTTTACACAACCAGCTCTAGTTTTTTAGATGTTCTAAAATTACGTTTTTAAGACTTTTGCTCTACCTTTTATACAATATGGTGATATAAAAATGTCCTAAAAAATAAAAAACCTGACTCTTATGCTTTTTCTATTCCTTTGGGTCCCAATAGATTGTGTATGAAGTTTCAGCCCCCTAAGTAAGTTCTAAGGAGTACCTTTAGAGCCCTAAAGTTTGAAAACATATATTAGCATATATATTAGAAAAAAACATATATTAGCTAGTTGCATCACATTAGCAAACTCAATTTTTTTTTTTTAAAGTTCTGAAAAAAGGACCATTTTTTCCACGTTTTTCAAAATTCGGGACCCTATAGGTACCCTTTAGAACTAACTTAGAAGGCTGAAATTTTATACACCATCTATTGGAACCCAAAGGAATAGAAAAAGCCTAAGGAGTAAGGTTTTTTATTTTTTAAGACATCTTTATATCACCATATTGTATAAAAGGTAGAGCAAAAGTCTTAAAAACGTAATTTTAGAATATCTCAAAAACTAGAGCTGGTTGTGTAAAAATGGATGCCATATTCTGAATCAGCAGGTCATCTTTTATTAATTAGAAATCACCCTGCTAATATTATTAATAATTAAATATTGCTGAATCAGCAGGTGCTCTTCTTTAATTAGAAATCACCCTGTTAATATTATTTGAAATGCTGAAAAAGTTGTACTAAAAGATCCTGTTGATTAGTTTCTCTAAGATAGAAGAGGAAGCAAAATTTTCGGTTTTAATTCGAATTTTTGAAGAAATCCTTATCGATGTTCATTAAATTATTTTAATTAAAGTAATTTCCAACTTTTAAACTTCCACGTATACGACTCGCGATCACATAACACTGTCTATCCGCCAATGTTTTTGTTTTCACTGCTTGGCAAGTAATCTCTGTAAAACTAGCTTTTCCTTTAGAAAAGTCAAAAGGCGGTGAAAACGACATTACAGGAGCCATTGCCCATGTTAGTGGAGTAATCGCCGTATGTTTTTTTTTTTGTTTTTTGTTTGTTTGTGTGTTTGTCTAATAAAGTCTAATCGCTATAGATTGTGTTTCTTATTCTAAAACTACACAATATTGTTTTTATTATATGCTCTTTCTCATCATGGATGTACAGTAAAAAAACCAGAAAAACGCCGAGAACCCCCGAAAACCGCTAGAAAATCACCCAAAATTTTGTACACTGTTTAAAATTAATTCAACTTTTTCATATCAGAAAATGGCCATTCAAATTCATGACCAAATGGCTTGCGTACTCAACTACCATGCAGTAGACCCTAGCTCCATTACCTCTGGTGACAGTAGCTATATAAATTTGATATTTTTTTTTCAATTTCGAAAATTGTGAAAGCTTTTGTTCACAACCTCGTCATTATTTATGAAGTAATTGTTCCCGGTGCCATCAAACAAACTGATTAAGCTACATTTAATCATCCGATAAAATTAATTAATTTTTCATTAGGTATTGTATTCTGTTATTGTATACAGCAGCGGTTCTTTATGTATCAGCCAGACATCGCAACCCCCCCCCCAAAAAAAAACAATTTTGAACACTGATGACCGTAACCAGACTTTTGTTTCGAGGGGGTAGTTGTATTTCTAAGGTACCCCTATCGAGTACATTAAGTTTTATATCACTTAAAAGTAGCATTTAAATTATGTTGCTCATTATTTTAAAAATTTTACAGTTACTCCAAGTAAAAAAATGGCCTTGGAGGTCACCCCCAGAAAAAATTTTGAATATTTTTGGATATACCCGAAGAAAACAAAGGAAAATATATATATATTGACGTCAAAATTTTGGGGAGGACTAGAAGTTCTCCCCCAGAAAATATTTTGAAATTTGTCCTTTTAAAATAGTGTTTTATCTCATTTTGAACTCTTTGGGGAACACTCAACTCAAAGGTAACGCTTGGTAATTTCCTAAACGAAATTTACGTTGACGGCAGTTAAAATGATTATGAGATACCTTCGCAGACCCCCTAGAAAGGCCCTGGGGACCCCCGTGGGTCCGCGCGGACCACAGTTTAAGAACCGCTGGTATACTGAGATAAAAGGTTTGTATGTGCAATGATAGGATTCTATATAACATGTTTCCCCTGTTAGAATTACAGTGTTTTCCAGCCACAAATTTCACAGTTTTCTGTTAAAAATCAACAGATGTTTTAGAGTGTATCCGAAAGCCTTCCGGTGTGTAGAATCGAGAAATACAACACAGACACACAGTTTTTTTAAAACAGTTTAATATAGATATATATAAAGCATAGCCCTACTTTTCTTATATCAACAACAGTTCTAGCTAGCAGCCAAACATGCTTAAGCACATCTAAAGTAATCATTTGGAAAAACAAAAAACTGTATTTTTCTTCTTCAGCACAACAGTCATCTCTGGCAGAAGTAGAACAGTAGAGGGTGGTCGCGACCACAGAGCCGAACGGAGGGTCCGAAACGCCATCTCATGGCAGCACTGCAAATGTCTGTGATTGACAGTAAAGGGCATTTTGTATGTCAATGTTTCTTCGGAGGGAGAATTGAGATTCTTTTTCTCCGCCCCTCTAGCGACGTTACAAGAGAGGGGTGAGTTAAGTTTTTTTTTCGATTTCCATTATCGCCGTGGACCCTCAGTTCCGGTGTACTCTGTGGTCTCGACGAATTTCTTCGATGAGTGCGGGGGGGGGAGATTCCGGTCAAAAAGGGAATTTTGAGAATTCAGGGATTTTTGTTCAATGAAGTTGAATGGAAGAGTTCAACGAAGTTACGCAAGTAGCACTTATTTGGCACTGTTATGACACACTAATGCTTTCAAACAGGTCTAACTGTGAATTTTCAAACGCCAGACCTGATTTTTTTTGGGGATTTCTCGAGAAATTTATAAGTAAGTAAAGTAAAATTGAAATATTCTAATAAGATCAAAAAGTGTGGCATCTCCATGAGGGAAAGTGTCAAAAGGGTCTCTTGAAAATCGCGTGGTGTAATTTGTGACTAACTCTTGAGGCTCCAATTTCGTAGTTAAATTTATTGGAATGTTAAAAACAACATTTTCCACACTTAGAGTACGAATTTGTAAGCTGTAAAAGGATTTTCTCTCGACTTGGAAGACTTGTGTAAAATGACCATCGCTTAACACGCTCGACACCAAAATACACATCAATAACACTTTTGTTGTCCTCAAATTAACGACACTTTGGTTGTGTTGTTAGCTCTAGAACACTTTTTTGAAGAGTGTTATTTTAAAAATAGTGTCGTAAAATATTTAATTAATTAATTTTCAATCAAATTATAGTTCTAATATTTTAGAATCTAAAAATGTTATTAGTTATGGATCGAAAACCATGCGAATTTTTTTTTCGGTTTGTGTAGTTTTTTAGCAACGCTTTTACAGCCACAATCTAAACGCTGTTGGCTATAGATGTGTTTCACAGTGTAGATTTGAGACAAAGAACCCTTTTTCGTTCGGAATCTCCAACCCGTCTAATTTACAAATGATTCGGATGAAAATTTCGTTCGTTCATTCCGATTTTCCGAGAGATCGGACAACACTTTTTAGAACAACAAGATTATCAACTCCTTTTTCTGCTTCAGTATAATGTCATTACAGAATTATGCAGTGATGGCACATGAAATATCAGTAACCTCTCAAGTTACCGATGATACTGCAAAAATAGTTTCTTTTTTTTCCACCTCTGTTCTTGGGTAATATAGTTATTCAATGCGTGCAGGGATTAGACATCGTATCGATATTTTGGCACTCGTATTAGCTCAACTCAAAATAACTGGATTTTGTACTATTAAAGGTATTTTGTTATATGTGAGGTTTTTAGACCCAAAATGTATATTTTCAACAATATACAAGGGGATTATAATAAAAGTTTCGAATAAAGGCTGTAAGAAAGAACCCCTATTTCGCCTGGATATTTCTGAGGCCAGGGGAATTTTTCGGGGGTTTAGAAAAATAGTACCAAAATTGACCGATAAGGGGCCCTGTGTGCTCTTCAAAACTCCTTGTAACCAAACTCAAAACAAGCCAGATAGTTCTCTTTATTCATTTTAAGTGTGTATAGTTATGATGAGAACAATGCCTCATATCGGTCAAAATCGATAATATTTTTTTCCTTGCCCCCCCAAAAAAAAAAAATAATCTCCCGGGTTCAGGAATACTCAGGTAAAATTTCAAGTGACCAGTGGTTCTTTTTTTAACATCCTTTTAAAATCTAAACTAAAATTATAATTACACGGTAGATTAATCTATAATTGAGGAGGTTTTGAAATGGGTTAGTATTGCCAGACTTGCCCTGTATACATGTCGTTGTTGTTACACATCCCCCTGGTGTACACCAGGTCCAAACGACCGCATTAGAGCGTCATAAATCTTATCCTGCTCAACCACCAGCTGCCTCCAGAAGGCACCTAAACAATTAAGGAGGCCCTGTATACATTTTTAATGGTACTCATATTAGAGTTCTACTCCATTGTTATAGGCATTGTTATGCCGTATTGATATTTTTCTCCAAAAATGGTTATTATTTGTTGGTAAAAGGAAATTCTTAATTCGGGTTTGAAACAAATTGTTTTATCATCATAAACTGGGTCTGGAACAAAATTCATGTGTGGAAACAGTATCATTGCAAGTTTTTTTTTCAATACGTCGCATTTTACCGAAAAGGAACTGTTCTATATTCACCCTTCATAATCTGGAAATGTGTTAAGTATATTGCTAAGTTGAATCTATCCACTATATCATGCACATTGCTTCCATTAAAAGTAATTACATGTGTGGGTTTGGCATCAACAAAAAATTAACATAAAAACCCTCTTAATTGAAACTGAAATTTTGTTTGTACGCATTACGTTAGAAATATTTAGAGTAAAATGCCGAATTGTAGTGAATTGAACCAAAATTGAAATTAGATACATTTTGAGAGCTTTTTTTCTCTAAGGCTGTCAGCTCAGTGACCTACTTCAAAACAATAAAAAACGGAAGTGAGTGTAATAAATATTCATCCTTAAAGTATTAAAAAAAATATTTTATAGTTTTTTTATTTATTCAGCAATTTAACAATTTTTAATTAAACAAATATTTTAATTATCTTGTATATCACTCATGAGATGCTCGTCTGGGCAGAACTGCCCTCCATTAATCTTAAATAGCCGAATTCCCAGTCTGTCGGAGCCAATGAGAAGTCCAGATCTTTTAAATTGCAACCCTCTCATTGGCTCAGAAATGAGGTGACCAGACGTTTCGATTTTTGTCCCATTTGCCAAAGGTCCTCCCTACAGTCACGCTTTTCTGACTACATTCGAGAACACAAAAAAAAAACTTAACATTTTCAAAAATGTTTAATTGGTAGACTGGATTATTTGTCATGTATTAGTTGGCATTCCAAAAATCAAAAACAATGGACAATTCCCGCATTTTTTATTTGATAGAGATGGAAAAAGAAATTTTGTTGCAAAATTTTTTTTTGATTCCGATGCTTAATTTTTTTTTTTTACTTCAAAGTTCGTCTTTTAAAAAAGGCGCGAAAACAGCTGCTACGTCACAAATAGTTGTGTGACGTCAGTTGGTACAAAAAACACTAATAACAGCCAATCAAGAATAGTAGCCTTTCGCCGATTCTCGGTGTTTGTTAGTATCAAATTACGTCACGAGCGTTTCGAGGTTAACTCAAATTTAGCTACTTTTATTTTTCACTATCCAATTAAATATTTTTTTGAAACTTTTAATGTTGGTTTTTGAAATTAGAACCGTTTGTTGAAAAAAATGGCTTTATTTGTATTTCATAAAAATACGGGAATTGTCCATAGCAAAGGTTTCGATGAGGAGGTGAACGATAATAGGAAATCTTCGCGTCGCTCGACATGTAAACCCGCCTTAAGCCGTGTTCTTTCTTGAGAGTGCATTATTTGCTGCTGCGTTGCTAAAGGCATATAATTTTCTAAGCGAGTTTTGCCATACCCTGGTCTAGCGGTAGATGTCATGTTCGGATTAAATCGTGAATGATGATAATGAGGAATTGCCTTGCATTTGACTACAGTGGCGTATTATAGACATTTATTGGGCCCAAAATTATCCCTGAGCCCTTCCCATGCATATTTAATAGGTTTACTGTAGCATATTAATATATTTTTACGTAGAATTTGCATCTTAAAGAACTTATTATAAGAAAAGGTTTTACTAATAATGTTCCACATACCAAACGGAGGTTTGGGGGTCCTCCCTCCGAAATTGTTTGAAAATTTGACCCTAAAAACAGGTTTTAACTTATTTTTGGTACACCTAGTGTGAATTTCGGACATACATTTTTTGGTAGGAGTTTGAGTCTTATTAGTATTAAAAAGTTGTCAATAATAAAGTTATAAGTACAAAAGGGGGGTCTGGGACAGGACCCCTGAATTTTTTTTTAAATTTGACCATAAAACACAGGGTTTTAACAGGTTTTTATATACCTAGTCCGAATTTCGGGGGGCGCCTGGTTCCCCTCGGCCCCCCTTGTATACGCCCCTGTTTAACTAGACTGATCTTAGTGATATTTCATTATCAATTCATAATTAAAATACGAATGGATATCTTACGCTTATATTTATACTACTTCCATTCCCTCAATAAGGGAATATGTTATTAATGGAGGAATGGTGGGAAATTATCGCGACCATAGTACCTCTAACCGTCTTTTTTTATATTTTTACATAAACACTCTCAGATGAATCCGAATTGCCAAGTCAACTCATATAATTGCTTTATAAAAAGATGTGTACACTATATACATACATATTAATGAAGTTGTAAAGTATCTATAGTTTTTCCTCATTTTTAAAGGGAAAATATTAACTAACCACCTTTCACTTCAATTTATGGATCTAGAAATTTGTTAATTAGATTCCCAGAGTGCTAAAAGTGTTTACGAAGGGGATCCAGTGATCCCCGAAACAATTGTATGCTGTATTTAAATTGATATCGTGCAAATAAATAACGTTGTGTTTCAACCAGTTTATCCATATCTCTGTTTACAGTTGGATGTATGTAATAAAAAATCTGTTCCTGTCATATGAGATTATCAACCTTTAAGAGGCATGCATTTTGGTTGGCGCCAAAAAGGAAAGTGGCAAAACTCGCTTGGAGAAAAAAATATGCGCTCGCTATAAATACCCTATCTACGCAATAATAACAGAGCAGCTAAGAGAGAATAGAGAGGCACTCCTCCAATATGTATCAGCACCAAATTCAGTATTTTCGAGATAAAAGGCGTCTCAAAAATACGGGTGAAAGGCTGCACCCCCCCCCTTGAGGCCCCCTAACTCCTCTGTTTATCGATCTTTGTCTGAGGCATACGAAGTCAGCTAAGTTGTCCCATCTTGGTGGTTTGGTAGCAGCAGTATAGAAATTTATTTCGGGAGGCGCCCAAATATCCTCTTAAAACATTTAGCCATTTATGAGGTCCAAAGCTAGATATTTGCACCCAGGGGAGAGGACCCAAAATTACCCCTAAGCCCCCCCATGCATATTTAATAGGTTCCATGCAGCTTCTCAATGCATTTTTAGGTAGGATTTGCATCTTGATGAACTTAATGTAAAGAAATTGATCATAATAGAGTTCCAATTACAAAAGGGGGTATCTCTTATACCCCCTTATATACACGATTGAATAATAGAAATAGTTCCCCAAAACAGCATTGTTTTAATTAATCATTACATGATTAATTACGTATTTTAATGCATTATTTTTTACGTACTATTTTAATACCATGACACAAAAGCTCTTTTGAAAAAAACGAAGATCATATTTAAATTCAGAAAATAAACTAAACATGAAATTAGGTAAAAAATGCATAAAAAATTATTCTTACATTATTATTTTTCTGAAAATGTTTCATTCGAAAATATGTTTTCCAGCATTCCGCCAAGAAGAACACAGAGAACAGAAAAGTGAGAAAATGGATAACGGATGTCAATAAGGTAAACCAGTTTTTCTTCTTTATAAACTTATTAAATGCTTACATAACCAGAAGTAATATAGTCTAATGAGTTTAAGGGAGCAATCTTCCTATATTTGAAAAAAAAAAAGAAAGTCACCGCTTTTCCGAAAATTTTCACTTCGAGAGCTTTGATCTCTTTAAACTTATTCCATGGAATTTTATTAAATTTAAAACATTTGCAGAGAAATATTTGAAGATCACTTTTTATAAGCATCAATTAATATGATCTAGAGTTATTGAATGGTCAAAGTCTAAAATTATTTTTTCTGCTTCAAGTTCGCCCCCAGAAAAAACTATCTAGCAACAGAATTCCGTAGTTTTTCAGTTTTACGTTTGTCTTTTATAATTTCCTTTGCTATCTTTATTTATGGTTTATAATTCAGTTAATTTCAAACTTAGTGACTCGCGTTGTGGGATATCTTAAATATATCTAGATTTGTCCTTGAATTATATTCCCAAAGCTGCTACCACGGAAGAAGGACATGTGATCTAAGTGCAGATTCGGTTCTACAAGTTTTTTAAGTTATAACTCTGTCCATACAGCATTTTAGGCCACGAGTTTTGAAACATCCGATATTCAATACCTATAAATCTATATGCAATTATCCATACCTAACTAAATCGATTTTCACACATCAGTGTGAGGAGGCCTCGTAGGAACTTGGGCGGTAGCGGTTTCTTTGGCTAAAAAGATTTTTTCTTAATATTGTTTCGGTATAGCAGCAGGCAACTGAGTGTGTGTTTGGAATATCGTCATACTTTGAATCTGATTGCTTTTGATAGAGGGTCTTTTGCTTCGAGAGCAGCGCCCTCTTGAATTTTTTTTTGGGGGGAGCTGTCCTTCGATTCTGGAATCGAGTGAAATACTCCGATCCTCTTGAAATCGATTGATTATGAAATTGAGGCGTTTTTTCAGCCTATCACGAGATAGCATCCAACATACTAATTGTTGGTGTTATTTATTATTAAGGCTGCGTTAAAAGTTGAAGGGTATGTTTTTAAAGGAAGGTTATATGTATAGAATAGCAGGGCCATATCCAAGGGAGGGGAGGTTTAAGGAGTTCTAGCACTCTCTTGATGTTCTCATAACTAATTATACGCACACTGGTTTTCCCTTGAAAATTCTAAAGAGTATGAGGAGAGATTTTCCAAAAATGAATCAAAACACTTCTTTCTCAAGTGGGGTGGACGAGTTTAAAAGAAAAGTAGACGAATACTGGAAATCGGGGGGAGGTTGAATTGAATAGACTGGATCAACCTTGCTGGGCTTTTAGCCTGTAGTTGATCGACTATATTTGTATTTGTATTTCTGGATCAAATTTTATAAAATTTTCTTTGTCATTTTAACCTCCCCTCAGACCTCCTTCTTTGATTGAAGCAAAATGGTATCGGCAAACCTTAGACATTAAATGCAAGAAGTTCACATTTGACTTAGGTATAGGTTAAGACTTTTACAACCATCAATTATACGACCCGAAAGCCTCCCCAGGGCAAAAGGGGAAGAGGGAAGGGCGTGGAGCTCTTTGTGGGGTTTGGCCCCTACTCGGGAAAGGACGATTTTGCCAATAAAACTTCGGGGCAAAACCTCTCCCAAAGCATAAGTCTGCCCTGTCGAATGTAGTAAAAAAAATTCCAAGTACTTACATCAAAGAATTAAGTAAGGAGGAGCTGAAAATGGTATTGCTTCTTTTAGGATTGTCTGAAGTTGTCGGACATAGAGAGCTCTCTTGTACACCCGGTTCAAAGGATTGAATTTTGCCAGAATACTTTATTTGCATGACGATGGATGAGAATGGAAAAGCAGAAAAACTTGACCTAAACTCATGGTAAAAAAGGACCTTCGTAAAGTGGTTCTAAATCTGATTCTCTCACTTAGGACATACCTATTACTCCGTTGTTATACTGGGGATTGTAATTAAAGTTTCGATTTTAAAAAGGCTGTGAATAGAGAACCATTGGTCACTTGATTTTTCACAAAATTGACTGACAGGGGCGCTGTACACGTAAAACCCTTCAGACCAAACTTAAAATAGGTAAGATTATTATATTTTTCGTTTTGCCTGATTTTAGTTCGGTCTGAAGGGGTAATCACAAGTACAGTATTACAATTACAAGTATTGACCTGTCAGTCAATTTTGGTACTTTTTTTTCTGGCGCAAAAAAAAAAAAAATCCCTCTGTCAGGAACACTCAAGTGATCAATGGTTCTCCATTCACAGCCTTTTTTAAATCGAAACTTTAATTACAATCCCCAGTACTTTTAAAACTACTTTAATTGTTCTATTTCATTTCAGTTCGATTCCAGAATCGCTCGCTTTGAAACAATTGATACAAAAACGCGGAGAAAAGAGACCAGACCCGTTCACTGTCCGATTATTATTATTCAGAAAAAAATATATAGACTTTTTTTTTTATTGAAAATTTCTGTATATATTTCCTCTTAATAACGCTGTTAATGAGATGTTTTAATTAATCGGAAGACTAATTATCCCCCTTTAATGAGGGTGTAGCTGCTGTCTACAGATGATGCGTCTTTAGGAAGGTCGAGAGAAGAAAATACGCACTTTCTGCCACGTGAGAAAAATTTTTTTTCGTTTATTCTAAAGCTCATAAGCGCATGCGCACTTTGATTCCAAACTGAAGACAGTTTACATAAAAACGGATCTTACTGTAGAAAGTGAAATACCAAAACGTGCCAAAATAGTCTCATTTTGCGATTTTTCGCCAATTTGATCAAAATTGGCATTCGGTTTTTTTTCTGATAGTATGAAATACATCTCTGGTTCGTTTCGATAAGTATTGATTTCTTCGTTGGAATGGATATTTCATTTCTGACCACTGGTAACTCCCTATCCCTTCTTTATTTGTTGACATGGTTTCAAGATCACTCTTTGGCACACTATAGAGGTCTGTCCTGGACAGTTATGCTACGCTAGACCACAGAGTACTAGAACAGAGAGTCCACGGCCATAGGCCATAATGGAAATCGAAAATCATGACATCTTGTTACAGGTTGGGAGAATTGTGGCGCTGGGATCGCACTAAACTCACTAGCGTCTGGATCCAGTCTGAATCGTTCGCCGGCTGCCTATAAGAGATCGAAAACACTTTTTTGCGCATGCCCTGAGTTCTAATTTGGCGAGAGATTTAAGCGGCCGGCATACGTTCCA
The DNA here is from genome assembly GCA_963680715.1 of Tetragnatha montana. Lineage (NCBI taxonomy): Eukaryota > Metazoa > Arthropoda > Arachnida > Araneae > Tetragnathidae > Tetragnatha > Tetragnatha montana. Next base: position 63,041,751 of record OY796675.1, on the reverse strand, counting down.
GACTCTAGTGTGGCGCCCTCACATCAGTAACGCATTTGAAAATAGCCTCGTGGACCCTCTGTTAGGATATTTCTCTGTGCGCTAGACCACTGGTCACTTTCCCCTTTTTTCAAAGCTGACAAACCAACCAAATCTTCACACTCCAGGAGCGGATCCAAGGAGGGGGCCCCCTTTGGACCCAAAATAGTTCCCAAGATGAGTTCAGGTGAATTTTCAAAACTTTTTTCTGGGGACCCCCCTTTCTGGTAACACAAGGGGATTTTGAGTGATACTTTTTAGGAAATTCCCAACATTTTGACATTTTAAGTCAAAAGGTAAAAGTGATGGTCTGGAAAATTGCCCCCCTTGGACCCGTGCTGGATCCACGCCTATCATACTCTAGATTTAGAAAACTAGCATTAAAAATGATGGCTTAATCTTTGTCTTCTCTAATTTCAAAGCTATAATCATTATTTGTATGAATTCACAAATGGCATGATTGGATGGAAGAAATTTTTCTCTATTTTGTATTGTCCTACATTTTTGAGCTCTAACTCGGAACCCCCAAAGAGTTTGATTCGTGACTCATCTGGATCAGTTTGGCACGTTATGCAGTGGGATCCGTTTTTATGAGCCCGGTTTCCGCCGTGCGAGGGACTCTCGTTGCCAGATTTCAACTAAAAAATCATTGAGGATTTTTCTAAACACCATCTCGGGTTGTTTCGTTAGGTTTTGATGTCTCTTGTGCAAGATTTGGCAAATTAACCGGTGCAAAATCGGCCATCTCGGATTACTTCTTTATCATCTGTAGCTGATAAAATTAAGCGAAGGATGGATAAATCGGCCTATCCCGCATATTTTCGTTCGATAGATGTATCCAAGAAAGGAATATACGCGCAAAACTTTTTTAATTACGATGCTTATTTATTTTAAAAAGTTTGAAAGGCGCAAAAATAGTGTGTGACGTAAATCAATCCGAAACAATGATTTTAGGGGTCAAAGTGATTGTCTATTTTACTTTTAAGTATTGAACAAGTGCGAGAAAACACTTAAACTGACTGAACGAAAACGATACTTTGATATTGGAGTGCGGTTGTCTCCCTCGCACCTCGTAAACCAGGCTATTATGCAGAATGTTTACACGAAGCTACTTCTCTCAAAACCGTGTTTATAACAATGTCCATGCTGCGCGAAAGCCATGCAAAAGAGAAACCTACGTCAGCGCAACACTTGAAACTACTCTCGGACCCATTATTGGAGACGATCTAACTCGTATTTCTTCGGCTTAGAGGATAAATGCATTAAGTCCCTTATCTTTTGAAAGCGGCAGAAAGAACGAGCGTAATCGCAATATCACGCCAAGCTGAATGGCGTTCAGTTGGTTTGTGAAACTGCTTAGCACAAAAGAAAGCGATCGGATATCGTGACCTACTTAGTTGAGCTATGAGTGACTTAGTGCCTTTTTCCTGTAAGCCGACGATTTAATGTTTGAAAAGCCAAAACCTAAATTTAGCCTATATCTTGCCAAAAGAGGATTATCTATAGACTTAGCTCAAAATATAATTATTAATATTGGCAATGAAAGATAATAAGTAATAATTTCACATGTAAAAAGAAGTAATGATAAAAATCAAAAGGAAAATTCTTTTGTATTTACTGCCAAAATAAAGCAATTATGTAACTATCCAAGTTAAAATTTCTTTCTGAATTAGTGTTCTGGGTTTCTTTTTTAATCTTTGACTGCTCAACTGTTTGTTAATTATCACCTTTGATGACAGTGCTACACGCATTCATATTGGAAAGCAAAATTTTCGAATTAGTTCCAATGAAGAGGGATTGTCTGAAGTTTTCTTTTTTAGGAATAAATAGCAAATATAAGTAACTACTTAATATAACTTCAGACAATTATAGACAAATAAACATTGAAATAATACAAGTTTAAGAACACACAATATTTTTTTATAATTCCTCCTAGTTCTAATACTACACTGCAAACGCTGCACACAAAAATAAACACATTTAAGAGCATTTTTTTGTCCCCAAGTTAACACTTTAACTGTGTTCTTAGCTAGAACTCTTTCCTTATTGTGTTGTGATAGTGTTCTGGATGTGTTTTAAATGTGTTCTATCCATCCAAACATGTGTTTTAAAAATAGTATTGTAAAATATGTTTATAGAATCTAAAAGTGCTCTTGAATTTGGATCGAAAACACTATAAGAATACATGTTCTGACTTTGCAATTTTTAGCAACACCTTTACAACATTACAGCATCTCACACAACACAATCGCAATAGTAGATACAATTGAAACACTTTTGTGTTAATTTAGCGTGGGACGAAAGTGTTTCGTGCATTTGCAGTGTAGAGGAGGAATTATTTTACACAACTTTGTAATAATTTCTCTCTCTCTCTAGTTCTTCCTTTACTAATAAAAAAAGTCATTGGAGGGGTCCGAAACGTCGTCTCAAGTGGCCGACCTAACACGTGGTTGTTAAGCGATACATAATTGAAAGGCGTCACGAATATTGTCGTCATATTATATGTATGAAGCTCACTTTAAGCGCAGACACAGTTGGTTTCTCTTAAAAAAAGAAATCTGGGGGCTGCCCCGCCCTCGAAGTCTGCCCACCCCTACTTCCGAACAGTCATATCAGCGTCGGTGCTAACCAGCAGCCAAAGAAAGAAAAATTTAGTTTTTGCTGACTCTGATTGGTGGAATCCTTCTTTGACCGAGGATTTGACCCCAACGCTGAGGGCTGTGAATATGGCTGTTAGTCAGTACAATTCCAAACGCTTTAAAAAAATCTACTTATACCAGGGATTAAAAGAGCACAATGGGTTTTTTTCGAAACTGTACTTGTTTTTAAAAAAATTAAAATGTTTTTTTGTGGGAAAGGAATAACAGAATTGAGAAAGTTATAACCATTAATTCTAGAACGTCCGACATTTCGACTGAATCCAATAGGAAATTTGGGACGTCCCAGAACTAAGAGTAGTAAAAGTACGGCCGTATTCACTAGTAACCTAACCTACGGTTAACCTAGAATCAAACCTTTTAATTGGTAGTTGAAAAGGGGAAACAAGTTTTAAGCCAATCAGAGGTTTTGAAAATCTTGATTCAGATTAACCTTATATAGGTCAAGTTAGGGGCGAATACGGCCGGTTATATAATATCTCCATTATTATTATTCTAAAAAATAACATAATATTAAGTACATACTATCAAGCACTTTATTTTACCCTACACTGCAAACTCCAACACACAAAAATGAATACATTTAAGAACACTTTTTTTCCGTCCTCTTATTAATAATAACACTTCAGTTAGGTAGAAACACCATCAACCCTTCGATTCTTAGAACAAGGCATTCCATTAGGCACCACCTGTTGATATGTGACCATCGACTTCGAGGGAGGGGGTGGAGTGGCCTCCGAACATTATTCGAAGATAAAAACTTGAGGGGGGGCGATATTATATCTACAAGCCGCGTGCGCGAGTATATGTACAAAATTAACCACATGTCTCAACGCCCTTCAGACGGGCGCGAATGACCTTCTAAAATGTCCGACCCGATTCTACGTAAGCAGATCGGCTTTTTTTATATTAGTATATAAAAAGAACTTTTTTCCCCTCGTCGTGATAGTTAACATGCAAGCACTCCGGGGAACGCTTTCTTTTGTCCCAGCTCGCTACACTGGGGTCGAGGTTCGGACTCGGGGGGCATTTGTTGGTCGCCAGCGGTCGCTTCGTGGACTCATTTTTGGGCTTTTTTTTTCTCACGGCTTAAGTACGACAAAGAGGGGCAGTGGCATATATCCCCTCCCCAAAACTCAGAAATTATCTTTTTTGGTCGTAGAAAAGGATGATAAGACTCTAGTGGGAGAAAACATATTGTGTTCAGTAGTGCAAAAAGTTTTGGCACTTGAGTTCGTGCAGTTTATTCACTCAGATACACGTATATTTTATCAAAAATAAATCATATGCATTGTGTAACAGTAAGCTAACGGGACAGATGTATCGGAAGAGCGATTTTTTTTTTGCAAAATACAGAGTGATAGGAAAGTGCTTAGATTTTTTCCATAAGAAAATTATGGGAGTGATTTTGTGACTCTACCGTTCTGTCAACAGTTTTATGTCCGTACGTACAGTTTTCTGTCGCACCGTTCGAATAACTCAGTTTTATGGAATCAGTCTCATTACTTTTGGGACAGACCTTGTAGATCAACCCTTTCGTGTGCTCTAATTCCTCTAGGGGTTTCTTCCCAGACCACCTGTTGGGAACCACTGCCCTCTGATGAAAGAGCAATAAAGGGGGGTAGGATCGGTAGCTCTCAAAAATATTGATTAAACCCTGAAAAGAGAAAATATTCGGAAATGTGGACACAAAATTTTAAGTTAATTTTTTCATAACCAGAGCGTTTCAAGAAAAAATCTCAGAAAAATGTGATTTCTTAACAGGTGCTCATACAAACTAATAAAACATTTTTTGTTAGTTAAAAAAAATGTGCTACAAAACAATGTGTGGTTGAGTGGAAAACGGATTTTTTCATAAAACTCCTTATTGGGTTCTTGACTTTTATATTCAAAACAGTCAGGGCATTTATGGGTTTTTCATTCGAAATTAACTTCTTTGCCTTACTTAGAACTTATAAATTCATGTAAAGAATGTTGTTCTTCCGAGAAAATTTAAATATTTTTTTTTATCTGAATTGACCCCAAAAAAACTCCTAGAGGCTCTCAGAAATGTGTGAGTCCGACCTATTTCGAAATGATTTTGTTTAGAGATTTTTTGAGTTAATTGATCAATTTAGATAAAAAGTTTAAGAAAAATTTACATTCCGGGGTATATCACATCATTTAGAACATTTTGGTATTGTCTGTAACACGTAATTTTTTCCTTTTTAATGGCACATAAATTTGAAAAAAAAATTCAAAATTTCCTATGCTGATATTATGATACATACATAATCTTTTACAAGATTTTACCATATAAAAACTAAAACTTGTTATATTTATATACTAATTTCAAGAGACAAAAATTACGATGTGAAACCCAGCCAAAATAAATATGCAAAATTGCTTTAAAAAATGTCTGAAGTGCAATTTTCCAAACGAAGTCCGCAGTTATTTTGTTGCAATAGGACTTTGAAGCCTTCAGTTTGCAACTTTGCAGTTTTTCTACAGCAATAACTTTTCAGCGTTTTTTTTAAAAACACTGCATGTTTTCTAAGGCAACTGCAAAGTTTATTTTTTAATTCCCTTCGGTTTTTTTGAAGTAATTTTGCAGAATTTTTCGGCTTGGGACTCTACCAAAACGTCGCAAAAATACCGCCCCGTTATTCTTGGAGCTACATTTTAGCAGCATGAGTGCACCAATATATTGTTTATTATTCGCGATTTTTTTTATCAATAAAAACCTTCCGAAAGACTCATATGGCGACTAACACAGCCCCGCGCGTCCGCGCCTCTTTGGCGTTAAAAACTCTGTCAAACACAATAAGTATCAATGGTTAAGATAGTTATAGCATCTCCAGAAGGCTTTCTGCTAAGTATACATGGTGTCGTCTTCTTCTTCTTCATACAATATATATATTATTAGGGACGTCTGCAGATGGGAACATCCTCCACAAAAAGTCAACAAATTGTTCTGGAATTTCCTTTTTTTTTTCACACATCTGCATAGAAGAAACCGATTGCCACGCTTTTTTTTCTCGTCTGAAGAAGATTCAGTCCGTTTTTCACGTGGCGATTTCGTTGTCGTATCATCATCATCTAAATGGGCGGATCCGCCGGGGAGGCTCCAGCAGGAATTTATTAGAAAACATCTTTCCCGGTAAAATAGGAGAAACTTTTCATTGGAGGAGGATGTACAGAGTCATTGATTAAGCAGTACTACAACCTCGATATCTCGAAATCGGAGGGCCCAGAGAAATAACGAATGAATCACTTATAAAACAACGGGGAACCTATATTTGTTTCGAGATATCCAAGGTCGAGATAACCAGGGGATTCTGTATTTAAAAGGTCTCAAGATTTCAAGAGGTTTGTAAAAAGAACCACTGAGAACTTTGCCTGAGTATATTCTTGAAGCAATGGGAAAGTTTGTAAGGTGAAATAATTTTTTCCAAAATAGAGCGATAGAGAGCGCTGTAGGCCCTTGAGACCAAACTATAAAACCTGGCAAAATAAGTACTAGTATATCTAGCATGTGTGTATAGTTCGGTCTCAAGGGGTTATAACGACTACAGCGCCCTCTATAGGTCTATTTTGGAGATCTGGTCTTTTTTGGATCGGTCTTTTTTCTTCCACCCTACAAACTTTCCCATTGCTTCAACAATATATCAGTAACCAGGTAACGAGGTCTCTCAGGTAAAATATCAAGGAACCAGTGGTACTTTTTTTTACTCTTGAAAGGGAAACTTCAATTACATCACCAGTGGCGTAGTACAAAGAAATTTATTTTGGGAGGGACACAAATGTCCTCTAAAAATTTAGTCATTATCAGGCCCAAAGCCTATGCAACGGTGAGAGAATCAAAAATCATTCCTAAGCCCCTCCCATGCACACTGTATAGGTGCAATATAGCGTTTTAATATATTTTTAGGTAGAACTTAATCCAAAAAACTATAGCGTTCCAAGTACAAAATGGAGGTCCCTCAGATTTTTTTTTTTTTTTTTAATTTTACCCCAGTCCGAATTTACGGGAGGCGGGGAACCTCTGCCAATCACCTTGTACTCCTCCGTCCTGATATTTCAAAAGTCTTTTGAGCCCTTGGATCCGCCCTGGCCATGATCATCACCATCGTTCAGAGTGGCTTAAAACTACACAGCACCTTTTTCGAAGTCTTTCTCCTGATTGGAGGGGGACAGTGTACAGCACCGCCCATGCTGACGTCACAGAGAGGGTTCAGGTGGCCTTTCCCTTGTGCATCTCGATTATCCTGTCCTGGTCGACGTACTGGAAGATGTGCGGCGCGTCCAGCAAGATGCCCATCGTCCCTGCCGCGGTCACAGCGAAGAAGATGTACAGCTGCAGCCGGTCGATCACCATGGCAACGTACTTCCAGTCCTCGCGGATCTGCGGAAAAAAAAGAGATGTCAGCTATTGCTTGTCTTTAGAGGTGGTTCAAAACTCGTGGGCAAAAATGACAGGGGGTGTGAGAGTACCCTAAGACCGTTCAGAATCACCGGGTGAGGTTCGGGTGGGGGGCGAAGCAACTATACCTACTCGACAGCACCTTAACCCAGTACGGCACTACGCGGAAGGGGAAAATAGGTAAACACAAAGCCTGTTGGGTTGCTAGGAAGAGTTCGGTACGCAAATCGTAATGAAAAGGCACTATACAAGGTGTTTCAAAAGTCCGTTTCATGGCTTTTATTTGGAACCAACGTCTTCTGGGTTCCTGGAAGTAAGGTCTACCCCTAAGTAAGTGACCGTCGAGAATCCATTAAAAGGACTTACAGCGCCCCTTGCGGCGAAATAAGAAAGTTAAAAACATTAATTAAAAAACTAAAGGAGAAAGAGCAAACTCCTCAGTAAGAGTATTGTTGCCACTGTTATAAGTAACTCACTGGAAAAAAAATCATGAAAATATCGTGAATAATCATGGAGATATTAGCATGTGAAAATAGCACTTTTTCAGGCATCAAAAAAGAAAGAGTTTAAAAATTTGCCAAGTTGTTTTAACTTTTTGATTAACATTTTTCTTCATTTCACTAAAAAGATACAAAACTACATAATAACTCTAAAAAACTTGCAAATTTGCAAACTTTTCCATTTTTGAGGCCTGGAAAAGGGCTATACTGTTAATTCTGACGCATTTCTGGAGATTCGTCCTTCGTGAATGTCGCTCGGGTGATGGTCTCGTGAATCGACCTCATTCGCATCAGAGAAATCTAGGCTCGGTGCAAAACTTAAAAAAAAGTAGTGTCAGGGGGAAGTTGGCACCGATTCAGTTTTTCTCAGTGCAAATTCAACCGGTATTACCACGTAGTTCTGAGAAACTTTGCAGGGGTCTATAGGGACTTGCAATAAAAGTATAGGATTTGTATAGGATTTGCTTGAATAAAAATAAGCATACCAAAAAACATTAAATTGTACATAAATATAAGGAATTCTCCCATTAATTTCCAGGTGGATCCATTATTTTTAATGGTCAACTATAATAAAAGAAAATTTTTAATTAAAGAAAAGTATGAATAATGATTACTTTAATTGAAATTAGTTACTTGGTCACAATTCAATTGAAAGTCACCCAGTTAATATTATTTGAAACATGCCTCCAAAGTTTTATTAGAATCAGAGGGGCATATATAAGGGGGGCCGAGGAGGCCCAGCCCTCCCCCCTCCGAAATTCGGACTTAGTGTACCAAAACAAGTTAAAAACCGGTGTTTTATGGTCAAATTTACAAAACTTTTCTGGGGAGGATCCCTAAACCCCCTTCTATACTTGGAATTCTGTTCTTAAAACCTTTTTTATGTTAAGTTTATAAAAATGCAAAACCTAAAAATGTATATTCAAAATTTGGACTACATGTACCAAAACTTGCTAAAAACCTGTTTTTTATAGAGTTAAATTTCCAAAAAGTTTCAGGGGGAGTTCCTTAAGACGCAAATTCTACCTAAAAATGTATTAAAAAGCAACATTACATCTATTAAATATGCATGGGAAGGGCTGAGGAATAGTTATGGGCCCCTCCCGAAAAAAAATTCTGTATACGCCACTGATTTAGAATGAATTTAAATTTGATTCAGAGTGAAGTTGTGAACAAAGAGTGACGTCACAATTTCTAGCTCCTATGGCCTTATGAGCATTATATAGTTGGCCACGGCACATTCGTATGATTACGACCAAGTTTCCTTTATTTCGATTGAAAAAAGAAACCTTCACCTTAGGCGAAGAAAATTGAACTCGGATCCTTTGATCCTCAGAGGAGGGGATGAATTCGACGCCCCCTCTTTCTTTTGTGGGTCTCCGGGGAGCGTTTTCTCTTTGAGGATCGGATGACTTTTTTGTCTCTCCTCGCCCTCGGCTCTGACCCCGAAGGCAATTTCGAATCCTTTCGTTCTCTATCGCAAAAGATGGGGACATACAGCCGATTCGCCAATTATTTCATATAGGTGGGTTCGGATTGAGGCGGGACGGTGACTCTTTCGAAAAACAAAATTATGCAATATTTAAATATCTTTATTTGATTAAATGTTTCTCATTTCTTAGTGAGTAATAGTCTGTCTTTCAACTGTAAATATTCTTAAGAATAGTATATTTCGGCACTTTTTTTATAAATCGAAATGTGGTATAACAGCGATAGAAATCTGACAACTTACACCTCTGGTTGCGGTCTCTTTCTAAACAATTGTACAATTATTATTATTATTATTATTATTATTATTATTATTATTATTATTATTATTATTATTATTATTATTATTATTATTATTATTATTATTATTATTATTATTATTATTATTATTATTATTATTATTATTATTATTATTTTTTTTTTTTTTTTTTTTTTTTTAGAGAATAATTTTACCTCAAGAGAGATACTAATTTTATGTTTTGGGAGATATCCTAGTAAAATCTTCGGATCCTTTAAAACATCCGCCAGGTTATTTTTAAGCTATTGATTTCACTTTACATATTTGAAATAGCGGAAAGTATTGTTAACAATTTAGTGGTGCTGGTGACTCACAAAATGAAGCAGCCGAAAGTCATCAGGCAAGGAGGTAGTTAAAGGTAGTAATGCAATTCTTTAACGATCAATGCAATTTTGATATAACAGTTTACTTTGACTTATGTGTATGGGGGTTTATGTTATCATTGCAGTTAAGACTACTTATGAGACTACTTAAGACTATTATGAGTTACTTTGATCGGGATAGTTTCCCAACCATTTAATACTCTAGTAGTAACATTTCCCTTTATTGAAGGAATGGAAATAGAATAAACAAGAGTAAGATATCCATTTGTATCCCTCTATTCTAAAAAAAAATATTTTTGTGAACGGTTTCCAGAAAAAACTTTTAATTACTGGTCTGTTTAACCACGGCTTACTAGATACTATATAGGCTAGCCGAGTTTTCAAAAATGAAAACCATTTGACAACTTTTCCCGCTTGGATCGCCACAAGTCCTACCTATATCACCCACCGCCTTCAACACTGTGGATATGCTTTGCCAGTTTGTCAAGTATTGCCATCTGGATTTTTAATGATTTTCGTACTCGGCCAGCCTGTATAGTATCTAGTAAGCCGTGGTTTAACACATTTTTCGTATCAAACTGTTCGGATTCTTTTGAGGATGTGCTGTGCAGTAAGCTATTAGAATTTCTAAAAAAATTCTCAATCTAAATATACATTTCCATTTTTTTTTAGATTACGGATAAGGTGACCGTTTTAACGACCTTATTAAGGTCGTAGTTACAAAGCAAGTAGTACTGTCAAACAACTTATTTTGCAACCAATCACAACGTCCAATTGACGCCATATTTTATGATGAAGCATAATTTTTTTCACTTTTTAAAAAAGTATGTATGTACGCTGTAACGAACTAAAAATAACATTCCGATGATAATCCGTATTTAACTACAGGTCGTTGTAAAGAGGTTTTACTATATCACCAAGAACAGTTTATAGCCCCAGTCAGATGAGATGAAATAAAATGCTAGGCCTCATTACCATTCACAATTTATTCCGAACATGAGTTCGTGTTTACGCTATACCCCACATCCTCCCGGCTAAACAGACCAAAAGGCATGGCACAAAACTCGCTTGGGGGGAAAAAAAAATGTCTCCGATATTACGGTAACGATCTACGGAAGAAAAAAACATAAGAGGCGAATCGAAACATTCTACCGTGATGCTCAAGTTTATCGCTTTCGCCTCTTCCATCAAAGAATCCTTTTTTTTTCCTCCCTATCCGGAAAAGCCCCCTTTTGTCTCCGGGAAAATTGAAAACGGGAATCTTTCCGCGGAGTATCACGAAACGGGGAAACAAGTAGGTCACGTGAGGCTCTTTTTCCCAAAAAAACGAACTGCTTCAATTTCATTTTTAGCGGTTTACTCTAGTAGTGCATTTCTCGTTTCAAATACTCGCAAACAAGGCGCTCACATGGGGAAAAAATGCTTTTTTATGAAAGGGAATTAAACCCTGTTACTTTCTAAATTGAGGGGGCGAAAAATCTAAAACAAAAATACTACACTGTGTTTAAATAAGTTTTAGTTCAGTAGTAGATACAACTTCTTGCGTGAAAATTACTTGACTTTTTTAATATAATTTATGTTGTCATTTCTAACGGGAAACAAAAACAATAGTAGTACACCTTTCTTAAATCTTAACAGAAATTTGTACTGTTATTTCAGTACACCTTTCTTAAATCTTAACAGAAATTTGTACTGTTATTTCAAAAAAGTATCGAATTTATTTTTTAACAAGATTGTCTTTAAAACTTCTCCGTTATTGTGTTCGTGGTGTGTACACGTATTTATTATTTTGCTACAATTAAATTCCGTTATCTGTATACCGTTAATAATCGCCAAAAATATTTTAAAATCAAACTATTGGACTATCGCAAAAAAAAAATTGTCACCAACATAAAAGTATATTTCACTAAATTATTTTGTAATTTCTGGAAAAACAGCTTGGAGATAATTAACCCATATCCTGCCAAGCATTGAAAAAATTAATAGTTTGTCCTAAAAACTCAAATAAATGTTAGTAAACTCAATAAATCAAGACCCTCTCTATACAGGGTGGTCCTTAATTCATGGTACAAACTTCTAGGGGTGTTAGAGTACACCTAGACGAACAAGAATTGGTATAGGAAGGGGGGTCGCAGATACGCCGTTAAAGAGCTAGGACCTAATGTAGTGCGCGTGCGTTTCAAAAGGCCGTTTTTAGAAGGCCCGTGTGACGAAACAAATCATAATAAAATGAAAAACATTATTGCATGAGGCACAGGAATATCCGTACTACTTAAATCCTCAATGTGATATAAATTGGACCACTTGCTAAACCGTGGGGTGAGTTTTAAAACGTGCAATATTCATCTTTTAGCCAAAGAATGGAGTTCCCTTAATGGTACTTAGAAAAATGATGATCGGGGAAGGAATTTTCAATGATCATACAGTTCCAATGATCAATGTATGATCATTGAAAATTCCTTCCCCGATCATCATTTTTCTAAGTACCATTACACTAATGTAAGGGAACTCCATTCTTTGGCTAAAAGATGAATATTGCACGTTTTAAAACTCACCCCACGGTTTAGCAAGTGGTCCAATTTCTATCACATTGAGGATTTAAGTAGTACGGATATTCCTGTGCCTCATGCAATAATGTTTTTCATTTTATTATGATTTGTTTCGTCACACGGGCCTTCTAAAAACGGCCTTTTGAAACGCACTCGCACTACATTAGGTCCTAGCTCTTTAACGGCGTATCTGCGACCCCCCTTCCTATACCAATTCTTGTTCGTCTAGGTGTACTCTAACACCCCTAGAAGTTTGTACCATGAATTAAGGACCACCCTGTATAATACATATACAGGGTGTCTCAAAAGGTCGAGTACAAACTTGGAGGGATGATAGTACTCATCAAGACGAACAAGAATTGGTATAGAAAGGGGGGTCGCAAATGAGTTTTAAGGGGTGAAACCCCGGGGTGAAAATCAGCAATAAAACTTGCATATTTGTGCAGGAAGAGACACAATAGTTCGATTCCGTAATTTTTTACATCAAAATAATAAAACTCGTATTGCAAAAAGTAAATTTAACTGTAACTTTTTCAAGAAATTTTCTTTTCGTAGCGAAAGATTTATTTCGATCAGTCTTCTTTTTTAATGCATGTTCAACCAAAGTTGGCTACTTATTAGCCATTTGGCGCAATTTTTTTTTCCATTCTTATTTTAATGTTAAAATAGTGGTAATGAAACTCTAAGATTTTCCAGTTTTATTTTTACAGTAGTTTTAAGCTACGTTGTAATATTTAATTATGAGTTTTTATTTTTAAATTTTTAAATATTTTTAAGCTAAAAATCTCAGAAAAGTTGAAATTCCAATGTGAAATTGATATTTTAGTTTATCGAATTGAATAGAACATACCCTTCATAATAATCCACAGACCCTTTCATAAATACATGAGTACTCATTTTATTAGGTTTACCAGAAAAAATAATACTAATCTCGAAAACTTTTTCAATGCTTATAGTCCAGTAACCAGGTGTCAAAAAAGGGGTGTTTCAGGAAAAAAATCCGGAAGTTTTTTTCTCAACGGTTTTATATGTTTTCGAGGGTGCTGAATCCGAATCTGAACTTTGCATACAAAATTTCGAATGGCATTTTAGTGAAAATTCGAAAAAACCCTAAAATTTCACCCCATTTTTTGATTTTCTACTTGTAGAACGGAAAGTATGGGTTTCTCATGAAAATGTTAATTATAGAAAATAAAGAAAATAAAACAATCTAAAAAGTTGCCAATTACAACTTTTTTGTCAGACGAATAGTTTGGCCGCGAGAGCGCGCTGAAAAACAGCCATTTTTTGGCCTTTCCGCAAAAAACTGGAAAACGCGCTCTTCTACCCTCTACAAAATGATAAATATTCACTTTATCAACAAAAATTTTACACCACGTGAAAGAGCATTTAATTTTCTATAAATAACTTTCCTTAAATTATATTTTTGAGAAGGAGGAGGGAGCGAAGCAAAGATCGAAAGTAAAGTAGTTAATACTTAACAAAGGACTTTCAGTGGAAGTTGGTTCCTTGCACAAATAAAAATGAACAAGCAAATGAATTTTTCATTGCCAAAAAAAAACCGTTTCTGGGGGAAAATACTGAAGAATAAATAATTTAATTAATAATCATTGGGATAGAAATTAAGATTAAATCATACAAGAAATTATTAAAGTAGTGTTTCCTATTTATTTAAATCAAATGTTACTTTTTTACAGAAGATATGGTGAATTTTCCGCCTCCGAGGTGAATATTGCCAGATTTTTAGTGCGCTTTAAAGGCTAAACTATTGGTCTGCCAAAAAAGTTGTAATTAACAATTTTGTAGATTGTTTTACCCTCTTTATTTTCTATATTTAACATTTTCATCAGAAACCCATACTTTCCGTTCTACAAGCAGAAAATTAAAAAATGGGGTGAAATTTTAGGGTTTTTTCGAATTTTCACCAAAATGCCATTCGAAATTTTGTATGCAAAGTTCAGATTCGGATTCAGCACCCTCGAAAACATATAAAACCGTTGAGAAAAAAAATTCCGGATTTTTTTCCTGTAAAAACTACCTGGTTACTGGACTAAATTACCTTTTAATATAGGCAATCGGTACTTTTTTTAAAATATTTACATAGAAGGTTTTTTTCGACGGTTTTATATGTTTTCGAAGGCGCTGGTTACGAATATCAAAATTGTGCCCCCGTGGGAACTCGGCTTCATATCGAAAATCGGAAAAAATCTCAAATTTTCGCTTTTTTGTTCGATTTTCATAGAAACTATTCGTTTCTCGAAAAAAAAGAAGTACACCAAATTAAAGTACGTAAAATTTCCTATAAGATGCACTGACTCGTTTTTATTTTGCAAGGAGCGGTGTACACTTTAAAGCGTTTTGAAGCGCAGCGATTTTTTTGACTTTCTACAAAAAAAGTGAAGAACGTTCCCTTTCCCCCTCTACAGCTCCAAATATATACACGTTACAGACAAATAGTTTATACCGCATGAAAGTACATTTAATTTCCTACAAAATACACTAGTCAACTTTTACTTTATAATGTGAGGTATTGTCGCTAGAGCGCGCTGAATTACATGTGTTTCTTGACTTTACACAGAAACATGAAAATCCCTTTCCTTCAGAACGCTCTAAAGCGTACACTGCTTCTCGCAAAATAAAAACGAACCAGTGCATCTTATAGGAAATTTTATTTACTTTAATTTGATGTACTTTTTTTTTTCGAGAAACGAATAGTTTTTGAGAAAATCGGTGAAAATCGAACAAAAAAGCGAAAATTTGAGATATTTTGCATTTTTTTATGTGAAGTTGACTTTTTAAATGAAAATAAACTTTAAATTTGGATTCAGCAATGCAAAATCCATATAAATTCGTTCATTAAAATATTCCCATAATTTATTATATGAATTTAAAAATTTGATTGAATTTCCGCCTAAAATACCTAATATTTCATAAATAAATTTAAAAAATTATTTTTTTAGGCATGCTTAGTCATCAATTTATTCAAAACAACCTATTTTATTGGTAATATACCGGAAGTAAAGCGCAGATTGGAGATTAACTACTGCAAAAGTTCGTTTTGGCTGTAAGGCGCAAAAATTTAATTCTTTATCTTTACCTCGCTCCCTCCCCCTTCTCAAAAAAATAATAATTTAAGGCACGTTATTTGTAGAGAATTAAATGCTCTTTCACGTGGTGTAATTTTTTTTTTGATAAAGTGAATATTTTTCCTTTTATAGAGGGTGGAAGCGAGCGTTTTCCATTTTTTTGCGGAAAGGCCAAAAAATGTCTGTTTTTCAGCGCGCTCTAGTGGCCCAACTATTGGTCTTACAAAAAAGTTGTAATTGACAATTTTGTATATTTTTTTATCTTCTTTCTTTTCTATAATTGACATTTTCATGAGAAACCCATACTTTCCGTTCTACAAGTAGAAAATTAAAAAATGGGGTGAAATTTTAGGGTTTTTTCGAATTTTCACCAAAATGCCATTCGAAATTTTGTATGCAAAGTTCAGATTCGGATTCAGCACCCTCGAAAACATATAAAACCGTTGAGAAAAAAACTTCCGGATTTTTTTCCTGAAAAAACTACCTGGTTACTGGACTATTAAAAGCAATAATTAATTATTTAATATTATTAAAAGGATAATTTAAATAATAAATTTAATCAAGAAATATAATTATTTGTAAATTTTGGATGAATGCCTATAAACAAAGCCTACAAACATGTATTACAAGTGATTCTAGAAAATATTTTAATTTTGAAAGCATTTTCTAAAATAATTAAAATAATAATGATAGTATTTAAAATGTGCAAACATCGGAATTATTTTTATTCACGGCAAAATGTAGAAACTAAGGGTCTTTTCCACACTTGAATCATGAAGAATTCGAAAGGTGATTTTTACCATTAGACGATATTTAGCGAACTTAATGAATCCAAACTAATTTATTAAATTATTAAATGAAGTCAAATTGCGTGGTCAATAAAAACCGAAAACCTTATCTTTTGTAGTATTCAATGTCTTGCTTTGATTTAAAAAGGGAAATTTTTGAACCAGATGAATTTACTAAAAAAAAATAATGTAATTTACAATAGAAAAATAGAATTTTTTTTATGGATGCTTTTCTTTTAACTTTTTCAGTTTTTTAAAGAAATGTCACAGACTCAACTACAGGGTGTTTCACAAAGAACTTCCCTGGTTTTAAAAATTAATTACAAATAGACAAAACATGATAAAAATACGCCGTCTACTGCAATGTACTTTTTAGACCTTTCGATTCAGAAATCGTTTCTTCCGTAAATTTTATTTCCCTATTCTGTATGACAAGGATTTCAAGGACTCCTTTTCCTTCGTTTCACAAAATCTTGGGCTGCCATCTATTAATTTTTTTTATCTACCGATTTTAAAGGAATTGTGTTAAGAAATTATTTGGTCTAAGAAGTAGTACATTGCAGCAGACGGCGTGGCGTATTTTTGTCTATTCGTTAGTTTTTAAAACCAGGGAGCTCTTTGTGAAACACCCTGTAAGAAAATGTAATGAAGACTTAAATTTTGTATGAAACATTTTTTAATAAAAAAAAAAAGAGTTTAAAAATATAAGCAAATTAAACAGTTTTATTCTTTAATGTTCTTTAGATGCGACAGCATAACCGTTATTCTCATGACTAAATTATTAAAAATTCAAGATCGACAAATACACGGTCTCGAGCTCGGCCAATTTTGTATCCCTGTGTTGTGGAGGGTAGAATATGGAGAGATGGGGCCATAATTGGTCATCTCTCCTGGAAAAGAATATCATAGCGTCTTCGAGGACACACCAAATGTTTCATCCCAGGAGCTTCGTTATGCCCTAAGACCCTAGGAGGGGACAGTAAAGCTTATCGTCAGTACACAGACAAAGTCATTTTAAAATTAATTAACAGAGTGGTGACTTAAATAACACTAGTTTCTTGTAAAATTAATTCTTTTTCAGTGATGTTTCACCTCCCTCCCCAAGCGGCAATCTACCACTTTTAAAATAATTTTCTCTTGTTTATTATCGCTATGAAACCTTTCAGTACCACGATAGCTAGCTCGATAGCAGTACTCATACGTTGCTTATTAGAGCTAGTTTCGATTGCTCCATCCAGGGCTTTAATTAACCTTAGGGTGTGACGCTGCTGGCAATTTCTTAGCCAAGTAGGGTTAGCTTTTCGCACCGGCTAAGGCTGTACTGACGTTCTTAACTTTCAAAGTTTTGCATTAATGGCCACAAGCATGGGAAGCTTATGGCCATTTGTTACCTGTGACCATGATCCACATGTGATTGATATTTTGGATCCATGAATCACTTTTTTAAAAGTGGCCATCAAATCTATACCCTAGATTAGATCATAATATTGAACTTACTTTACAAAGTTACTTTTAATCAACTATCTAATTGATTTCGAAGATGTTCATTTGAATTGGCTGACCAATATTTTTGAGTCTAGAGTTGAAATCATTTATAAAAATAACTAAATAAGTTTAAATTTGAAGTATCTTAAATTTTTGAATCACAAAAATGTTAAAAGCTATTCATCTAGATTGCATAGCTGCGAATCCGAATCTGCGAATCTGAAAAATAGGAGTACTTTCACGGACTACATATGAAAGCCCATCCATCTATTTTTCGGTCACGATTTAAACTTAAGCTACTTTTTTAGTTAATATTTGAACTACAAAGCACAAATAATTCAGATAAAAAAAAACTATGAAGAAACAAAAACAACATTCCTCTTAAAATTAAAGCTTTTTCTGGAAAAAATAATTTTAAGAAAGAAAATGTAATACTGAAACCTGATTAAAAAATTAAGAATAAGAAAACGAAAATAAAAGACTAATTTTAAGAAATGATGCATTGAGAGACCTTAAAAAAATTTGGTCTAGTTCTGGTTGGATTTTTGCTATTTGTAATTCTTTGTTTGATATTAAAACTCTTAAATTAGTTTTATTCAAATGATAGATTTCTCTCTTTGTTTTCTATTACTTTCGTAATTTTCCAGCTAGTAGTGAACAATTTCTTCAAAAACAAGCTTTTAAAACTAATGACATCAACACGAAGGAAGAAAAACGCGATCGCGACCGTCAAGTTGTTTTTTCAGTCCACCATAGCAATGCAAAAAGCCAACTTTACAGGCAAAAGTACGGAAACATAAATGAAAATTCGTTATCATTGAAATTTCGGACTGTAATACGATTTCAGGACTTTCAAATAATCAGTAGACACCTTGGAATAACTTTAAAGAGTTTAGAAATTAAAATAGTTTTTTTACGATTGCAAAAAGAGTATTTTTAAAAAATCGGAAAATTGGAGTTTTTAGGAAAAAATCGGATCATCGAAGAAGAAACTAAAAATAGGAGTAACTCCAATAAAATCGGAGTACTTGGCAGGTATGAGATAGCACGACGTGATCTTATTTCTAAGTTTGGCCTCTACGATTCTCTTTAAAAAACATTAATAATACCTAATGCATAGAAATTTGAGTTACCTACCTTAAGAATCACAAAATAGCATTTGGCGATCACGGATTTTTTCCTGTCGAATGCAATAGTTTTACTGGTGGGAAAACTCGCTTAGTAGAAGAAGTTATAATATTTGAAGTTGTTTCACAAAATAACTACGGGAATCGAACGATTGTGTCTCTTCCTGCACAAATATGCAAGTTTTTTTGCTGATTTTCACCCCGGGGTTTCACCCCTTAAAACTCATTTGCGACCCCCCTTTCTATACCAATTCTTGTTCGTCTTGATGAGTACTATCATCCCTCCAAGTTTGTACTCGACCTTTTGAGACACCCTGTATACAGGGTGTATCTGAAATGATGCGACAAACTTTGAGGGGTGATAGTACTCATCAAGACGAACAAGAATTGGTGTAGAAAGGGGGGTCGCAGATACGCCGTTAAAGAGCTAGGACCTAATGTAGTGCGAGTGCGTTTCAAAAGGTCGCTTTTAGAAGGCCTGTGTGACGAAACAAAACATAATAAAATGAGAAACATTATTGCGTGAGGTACAGGAGTATCCGTACTACTTAAATCCTCAATGTGATAGAAATTGGACCACTTACTAAACCGTGGGGTGAGTTTTAAAACATGCAATATTCATCTTTTAGCCAAAGAATGGAGTTCCCTTACATTAGTGTAATGGTACTTAGAAAAATGATGATCGGGGAAGGAATTTTCAATGATCATACATTGATTATTGGAACTGTATGATCATTGAAAATTCCTTCCCCGATCATCATTTTTTAAGTACCATTAAGGGAACTCGATTCTTTGGCTAAAAGATGAATATAGCACGTTTTAAAACTCACCCCACGGTATAGCAAGTGGTCCAATTTCTATCACATTGAGGATTTAAGTAGTACGGATACTCCTGTGCCTCATGCAATAATGTTTTTCATTTTATTATGTTTTGTTTCATCACACGGGTCTTCTAAAACCGGCCTTTTGAAACGCACTCGCACTACATTAGGTCCTAGCTCTTTAACGGCGTATCTGCGACCCCCTTTCTATACCAATTCTTGTTCGTCTTGATGAGTACTATCACCCCTCAAAGTTTGTCGCATCATTTCAGATACACCCTGTATAGATGGTTTTGGTTTAAGCCCATATACGCACTTATAACTGCCTGACACTTGTTTGAAGATTTTTTGAGAATATTTTAACATTTTTTAGCACTAATTTTGATTTTAATATTTTGAACAACTAAGTGAACCAATGGAAATGTACAGTTTTCTATGCATCTTCAAAGGGATTAATCGGGCATTATTAATAATGCCCGGATTTATCACATTGCCCGTAACATATATAGTCCCAATTATGCCACTTTTGACTTTAAAATTAAGTCACCATAGATCCTAATTATTAAAATGGGTATTGAGCTGCATTAGGGTAATAAGAATAAGTATTCTCTTTTGAATGTTTTAAAATTAAAATGATTGCACATTGCACCCTTTCCCTTTAGATTTGAGAAAAATAAGGTACTTCAATGTAATGAAACTGGTCAGCCTCATTTATAAAGTAATTTATTTAATGCAAGTTTTTGTTTTTAAAGGAATTTTACTTCCTCATTCTTCACCAGAAGAAATTTTTGGTATAGAACATGCAAAAACCTGAAAAAAAGTTGATTTTTACACTATTTTTTTTTTTTTTTTTTTTTTTTTTTGAAATATCAAAGTTTTCGAGATATCGAAGTTCGAGTTATCTAGAGTATGGTTTATTTCCACACTTTATAGGTTTCTATTTGATATACAAAAAAGTGAAAAAAATTGTTGAAAATTTTGTCTACATTTTTCCCCCGTATTCAATACTAACTGAAAGCAGTAATGTAGTGCATCCTGCCATCGTCCTATTTTTAGGACAGCTAGAAATACGAGGAATTTGATCCCCTAAGTAATTTTTTTCACCAAATTTGTTTTACTGGTTTTAAAATAGATGATGCAGCCTCAATAACTTTGGATACAAATTTTCCGAAAAGTTTTTAATTCTTAGTTTATATCTGTGTTGAAATAAAATAAAAAAAAACTAAAAAACTCAGCATTTTGAAAAAATTAAAAAAAAATATTTAATGTTGATTTAGACTTGACATAAAAACAAATTTGTAATGATATATAAGTCTTAGATAACAATATGTATGGAAGTTTTATTAAAATATTTAAAGTAGTTTCGATAAAAGCGACAAATCTATGCTGTCCTGTTTTTAGGACGATGGCAGGATGTGGGTTTAACGGGAAGATAACGGAATTTTACATTGACTATTGCGTTAGTTCTCTTTCACATATCGATTAGCAGCATTTATTTTCAAATTTCCTTATTTTAATATACCTAATGATTTATTTTTAAATTATGTTATCTTGTAATTTTATTTTTATTCCCCATAACTTCACACACAGTGCAAAAAAGCTAGGTATAAGGAATACTAGGTACAGGAATACTTATGAAACGTTTTCCTCAACCAAGAGTCTTAACTTTCCATTCATGTGAAAATTATAGGCGATAAGATGACTCGATACGAATTGACTATTGAACTCTGTAGCGCAGCTCAACTCGACTCTATAACTTTTCTGTGCTGCGTCTCCACTTTTATAAAACCTGTTATGTTTATGTTTTTTTAGAGATCAGACAAGATATCCGATGTTGTTGGGTTTTGTTTAAATAAACTGTTACACTTGCAACCCGTGTTGATTCCTCATAGTAATACTCATCTCACCATAACTCTATGATGGCCTCGGTACATTACTGATGTTAGCATACTTTTGACAATGTTACCTAATAAATGTGTTTTCAATATAAAAAGCGAGACATACTTCACGGACAAGAGGCGGTTAATTTTTTTTTTAGATGTTCAATCTTAATATATAAAATGAAGAATCCGTCTGCTGTTCCGATAAAGCATATGATTGGCCGAAAAATCCGTTGTTCAATAAAAAAAGAAACCTTGCGGAAGCGACTGAATATAAGGATAAAATTAAAAAAGAAACAAGCTGATATATTATTGAGAGGAGTGATTCATTTTGAAACACATTCTTGATAACGCTCTTCAGAATAAAAAAAAAACCATAAAAATCTCAATCTTTGAATTAATGAGCTAAGAGCAGGCACTGAGCTGTGCCTTTAAATCATTCTGGCTTTTTAGACATTTACTGACTTTTGTTTAATTCTTCGATTATATTCATTCAACTGTTTGAATCCATTTTTATGGACGCTAATGCAGCGGGCCTCTTTGTGTTGCAGTCTAGGTATTCTACTAAATCTGTTGCACCTTAAGTTTAAATATTTTTTAACAAATATGACTTCCCAACTATTTCAAAGTGTATGAGATTCTGTCCAAGGAACTTAGTACGGGCGCAGCCCGTCAATAATGCCTGAGCAACGCTATAGGGATTTATATAAAGTTTAACTGCGCCCGGGCAACGCCGGATCTAGCGCTGAAAGCGCTAGTATTTCGATAAAACAGAAGATTCTCACATTGGAATACATTTTGAATTAAACACACAAAGTTTTTGTTTCGGAATGAGAGTAAACCAATACTCTTTTTAAACATTGATCTCTCGCACAAACCTAAGAAGGTGAGATATGACTTCGTATTCAGTCTAAAAATTTCTTTTAATCGGTCAAAAAGAACGGGTCTGGGGGTTCTCCCCAGAACATTTTTAAATTTCACTCTTTAGAATAGTGTTTCAACTCATTTTCAGACAGTTGGGATGGACTGACTTTTTGCAAAGCAACAGAATTTTGAGGGAAATAAACTGTACAAAACTAATCGCCAAAACTTTGAGAGATGGTTGAACTTAATAAAAGAGCACCCTGCACGCACAGCCTTTTGTAATATGATACTTTATATCAATTTTTGAACTAACAAATAAATGAGTAATAATTCAGCTTACTAATTAAGAACTTCTGAACGATTACTTCTAAAAATTTTTAAAAAATGTAGATTTTTCTTTGCATTTTTCTCGTTTGATGAAATTTACTCTGAAAAGCGGACTTTAATGAAAAATCGGGACATTTAGGCAGGACATTCGGTCAGCGGGACAGGGAAGCAAAAGAGTCTGATCACCCTAATGTTACCGATAAATAGAGTCAAATGCCGTGAGTGAGTGAGTGAGTGAGTCACCTGAATGTACTCGTCCTCGCTCCTGAGGTGCTCTGCAATAAACTCGATGGCCTCAGTACATTACAGTTTACATACTTTTAACTTTTGACCATGTTATACCGACAAATAGAGTCAAATGCCGTGAGTGAGTGAGTCACCTGAATGTACTCGTCTTCGCTCCTGAGGTGCTCTGCGATGAACTCGATGGCCTCGGTGGCGCGGTAGGCCTCCGGGGTGAGGTACAGCGTGTCGGCGGGGGGGTCCTGGGGCGGCAGGTGGCCTCGCGCCGCCGTGCAGTTGGGGTGGTGGATGTCGGCCATCTGAAACGGAACTCTTTTAAAAAGTAGCTGTGCAAGAAGATAGGATCGAGGTTGGACAGAATTTAAAAGTCGGGACCTCAGGCGCCGATGAATGAGAATCGAGGTTGGTTCCATTTTCCATTCTGTTTTCTGCCTTATTAAATATCGCCATTTTTTTCCATTATCAAATATTTAGAAATACGTATTGCCAAATTTTTATGGGATATGTAGTTCTATATTTTAAGGAAGTGTCTATTTGGACGGCAAAAACGGCAGTAGTGAGCCCATGCGCAGTAGGTCTCGCGGTTACGTAGCAGTCCCGGCGCTTAGTGTGATCTCCAATCAGAACCGTTGCAGTGTAAATAAGAGTAGAGTTTAGTTGTATATTGTACGTCCAAATAGACAGTGCCATATTTTAATCGGATAGTTTGTAATATTTGGAGATATTTATCTTTTCTGTTGCTGTTGTTGTTTCTTATGCCACTTGGAGTATCCAAGGTCCATCCGCAAAGATTACAGGATTTAATGCAAAAGGGCTCCTGGGAAAGTGTGGTACGTGATCTATCGCCACCTTCACAATTTTGCCATATCTCTGAAGGGGCGGGAAATAGTCTCCAGAGGACTTGGACCCATGGTAAACTGCGCCATGACCGACCACAGAACTTTCGGACCCACAAATTTAACGAGCACGTCCTCCGCATATACTCGGTGGGTCTTCAGTGGAGTCAAGAATTGACGTAAACAGCTTGGCAGAAAATGGGACAGAAAACGGAATTAAACGCGTTTTCGTTACGTTATGGAAATATAGAATTACACCAGAAAAAATGTGTCGATATTTCTTAATATATTTAGTAACAAAAACAGTTAAAGTGATACTCTTAAGGGGACCAGGGACCTTTAGAGTAGTAAAATAAACAATGGCTATTTCATAATGCGAAGTCAAATGTTCTCTCATATTTTGATAAATGTACCTAAAAAGAACTAAATAAACTAAAATTTCAAAATAAAAAAACTTATTTTTAATTTTTTAAATCAAATTAAATTTTTGATTTAAAATGCTCCTTGCGCATACCTAATTAAAATAATGTAACCAAACTTTTAAAACATGTTCAATGAATAAAGTTTAAGATAACTAAGGACTGAAACTTGGTTACGACATCTTTTAGATTCAAAAAAATGGATAAATAATGTTTTTTAAGGAAAAATTAGAATATTTTTAAATTAAAGCTTTTTAATTAAAGAAATTACTTATGTATAAAGGATTTAATCCTTGATTTTGTTTCTAAGTACTTCATAAACAAACATAAAAAGTTTTGAAGGAATTGAATGAAACTGAATGCGCAAGGAGCATTTTAAATCAAAAATTTAATTTGATTTAAAAAATTAAAAATAAGTTTTTTTATTTTGAAATTTTAGTTTATTTAGTTCTTTTTAGGTGCATTTATCAAAATATGATAGAACATTTGACTTCGCATTATGAAATAGCCATTAATAGCCATTGTTTATTTTACTACTTTAAAGGTCCCTGGGTCCCCTTCGCGACAAATAACAGAATGTAAGGCTAGGTAATGTAAGGAATGTAATGGTGTAGATACTTGGAATGTAAGACCGTATCAATAGACACCATGGTCCGCTGAATGTTTTCGTACCCAAGTAATGAGAAATATTGCCAAATTTTTAGGTACATCTTTATATTTTAATCGGCTAGTTTTCAATATCTGGCAATATTTCTCTTTATTTGGCGATAAAAACAGTTTAGTGGTTGTATAACGGGACATATAACGGAATGGGACCAAGCTAATATCAATGACAATGATGAAAATTTGGTCCGCTGAATGTCCCCAAGTTCGTTTTAGTCGCCAAATAAGGAGAAATATTGCAAACTATACCAGACAGCAGCTTAAGTTTGCCTTATGATGACGTCCCTAACAAAGTAGTTCCCATCGCGGTGTCTTAATTTTGAGTGAAATGAAGAACGTCAATTTAAAAAAATATACATATTTTGTTAAACCCACGTATATATAGTGCTTTTCAATCACAATGAAACTCCTCCTAGCAACCCAACAGGCTTTGTGTTTGCCGAGTTCTCCTTCCGCATTTGTGACGTACTGGGTTCAAGAAACGTGGCTGTCGAGTATAGCAACGTTTCCTGCCCCTATGACGTGCCTACGAGAAGGAAAAACTGCGTAAACAGAAAGGCTGTTGGGTTGCTAGGAGGAGTACGCAAATCGTGATAAAAAGACGCTATAGTATATGCATGGGTTTAATTACTAAATAACCCAGTTTCCCAGTAGTTTAATTATAATAAACTAACCCTATTACTAAATTGAAGTTCACTCAAAATTCAGACGCAGCGATGGGAAATACTCTGTTTGTTACTGACGTCCTAGGGTCAGAAAACGTTGGTGTCAAGTATGAAATACATCTGTATACTCGACAGCAACATTTCCCGAACCCAGTACGTAACTACGGAGAAGTAGAACCTGCGTAAACAGAAAGCCTGTTGGGTTGCAAGGAGAAGTTTAAATCGAGATAAAAAAGACGCTATATATCGCTACCTCAGAGCTACAGTGGGACATCTTCTATGGCATGTCCATAGAAGATGTCCCACTGTAGCTCTGAGGTAGCGATATATTCCGCAGCTAATTTTTCCACAGTACGTGTAATTTGGCGACAAAAACATGAGCTCGATGATTACCTCTACGAAGGGCCCCTTGTGCGAAGGGGTGGCGGGCATCTCTATCATCCATCGCAGGCGCGTCTTCTTGGGCCTGCGCATGAGCAGCAGCGCGGGCAGGTAGCGCAGGAAGAGCGCGCGCACCCACTCGGGCATGCGGTGGGTGCGGGGGCCGCGGAAGTTCCAGTTGAGGATCACCACCGTCACCAGAATGGACACGGTGTTCATGAGGAAGGTGAACAGCAGGTACTTGGCGATCAGCGGCAGCACCAGCGACGTGGGGGGCAGGATCTTACTCACCAGCAGCAGGAACACCACCAGCGACAGCAGGATGGAGATGCCCAGCGTCACCTTAAATACAACAATACACATAACTACTATTGTGTAGATGATGTGTGAGCGAACATAGAGAAGCCCCCTTTATACATGGGTATGGGGGGTGGGTGTTACCTTCTCTGCGGGCAGGTAGAAGACGAGGATGCAGAGGAAGGAGATGGTGGGCAGGATGAGGTTTCTATTAAGGGGTCTATGTATGTATTAAGGGGGGTTACCTTCTCTCCGGCCTCTGCGGGCAGGTAGAAGACGAGGATGCAGAGGAAGGAGATGGTGGGCAGGATGAGGTTTCTATTAAGGGGTCTATGTATGTATTGAGGGGGGTTACCTTCTCTCCGGCCTCTGCGGGCAGGTAGAAGACGAGGATGCAGAGGAAGGAGATGGTGGGCAGGATGAGGTTTCTATTAAGGGGTCTATGTATGTATTGAGGGGGGTTACCTTCTCTCCGGCCTCTGCGGGCAGGTAGAAGACGAGGATGCAGAGGAAGGAGATGAGCACGGTGGGCAGGATGAGGTTGACGGTGTAGAAGAGCGTCTTGCGGCGGATGGTGATGTAGAACGAGATGTCCGTCTCGGTGGGCTGCCCGTTGTCAGAGCGGTTGTTGACGTTCAGGAAGGCGGGCACCTCCACGATGTCCCATGTGCCGCTCTTCCAGTAGTCCGAGAGGTCCACCCAGAAGTTGTCGCCGTACAGCTTTAGGGACACCTGGTCGCCGTTGAAGGTCCACGAGCCGAACTTCATGACGCACTTCTGCTGGTCGAACGGGAAGTAGGTCACGTCGATGGTGCACGACGACTGGTAGATGGCCGGCGGCACCCACATCACCACCCCCTCGGGGTAGATCAGCACGTTCGACTTGTAGCGGACCTCGTAGTTGCCGTCGGCGCTGCAACGACGCATTTTAGAAAATACACTTTTTAGCTGGTAACTAACCTACCTTATCTTTATCTGACGCGCTCGAGTATGTCCATTTAACTATTTTCATTTACAAATCTGACGGGCTGTTCTAGACAAACCCCCTACATAGAGGGTTTATATTTGGTGGAGTTACTCAAAAGCATGCAAGGTTTCCTCCTATGATTATCTGACGCGCTCGAGTAAATCCCCAAAAACACTCTGGGCTCCCCTACTATTAAGAGAATTGTGATTTCACAAGTAGTTTTTGAGTACTAATAATTCTGGCCTTGTATCGTATCCATCCTTTTTCTTCCTGTAAATTTTTTATGAAATATCCAAATTTCAGTCATTAAGTATATCCTATTGAAATACTCACGCTGTTGTTATTAGAAAAGTTGTAATAGAGTGTTTTCAGGTGACGTCACGACCAGTTTTCTTTTAAATGCTAACTGCTGTAGGTCAAAGCGTCTGTTGCTAGGGTGGTTGCTAGGTGTGTCGGTATCTGTTGCTACGGCGGTCTCTAGGTGCGGTGGTATATGTTGTTAAGGTCGTTGCTAGGTCCGAGTCATGTGATTGCAAATGCTCCCATTAAAGCATTCCACGACCAGTTATTTTCTTTTAACTGTTAATTGCTGTAGGTCAAAGCGTCTGTTGCTAGGTACGAGTCATGTGATTGTAAATGCTCTATCTATACTAATAAAATAGAAACCCGCGCGGGTTTCAAACAGCGCTGTTTGTGAGTTTGTCCGCGCTGTGCCTACAACGTATGTGATTGGTCCAAAGCTCTTTCTGCTACTCTCGGAGGCGCCGAAGTGGCCGAAGGGCGTAGGCCTTTTTTTCGTGTTTATTTTGCGAGTGCTTATTACTGTTCTGATTTATTACTTTTATTCCGTTTTTCGTACATAAATTTCATTTTTATTCATTTAACGCCGTCTGTTTTTTATGTTTTGCACTTGATGATGTTGAAACCTTTTTGTATAGTTCACGATTACATTTGTTTGTAGATTTCTTACACTAAGCACATCTATACTTCGTTTATTTACTTTTTTTATTATAGTTTCTGGATTTCTTACTCGAGAACTCACCGTAGTTTTTGTTTGGTTTAATTCTGTTATGTGTCCTGTAGGTAATTTATTGCTCAGCTGTTTGGTCACCAAATAATATGGTTGAAATTGGTAATATGAGTTGAAATGGTATGGAATTTTTTTGGTTTTCATTGATAGATATGTTTTCTTCCATTAGATTATAAACTTAGGAAGCAAATTTCTTAATCATTAGCTACCAAAAGTTTTTATACGCTTACAGAATTTTGTTTAATTCTTAGAATCTTCGAATACATTCATTTAACTGTTTGAATCCATTTTTATGGATGGTAAAGCAGCGGGCCTCTTTGTCGCGCAGTCTGGGTAATGCTAAATCTGTTGCACCTTTAAGTTTAAATATTTATTAACAAATAAGACTTCCCAACTATTTCAAAGTGTATGAGATTCTGTCAAAGGAGCTAAGTACGGGCGCAGCCCGTCAATAATGTCCGAGCAACGCCAGGATAGCGCGTGCGCTATAGGTATATACTATATAAAGTTTTACTGAGCCGGGCAACGCCGGGTCTAGCGCAGAAAGCGCTAGTAGTATGATAAAATTAAAACTTCGGCACCCGCAAAATACTTCACCGTAATTTTTTCCTATCCTTGGGTTTTTGTTTAAATATTAGCAAAAAATATCATTAACGATTTAGTGGTGGCTATTATTTCCCCAAAGTCATAGAACCTTTGAAACACCGGTTGGATTCTCACTTGTTGAATAGCACGATGTCCGGCTTCCACACTTTGTCTGGGGGCAACCGCAGCACTTGGATCCCACCGTAGTCCGCTTCGTCCCACCGCAGCTGATAGTCGTTCCAGGACTGAAACAACAGAAATGCTTCAAATACTTTTGCGACGCTAACTTATTACAGGATATAGCAAATTACAAGGAATACTCACAAAAAATATACAGGGTGTCCCAAAAAAGACCGACACATTTAAAATGTTCTTAATTAAAAAAACTAAAACAGTTAAAAATTTGCGGTTTTTTGCATCCTACTCTGAAGACCAAAGAGTTTTATGACACAGATTTTCGTAAATCATTGTTCCCAAATCCCCCGACAGGGTGTAAAAAGATCAATCTTCCCATAGGAGATAAAATGGGAAATAGTGCTGTCGGGGGATTTGGGAACTACGATTTACGAAAATTTGACATAAAATTATTTGGTCTGTAGAGTAGGACGTAAAAAAAGCGCGTATTTTTATCTTTTTTAGTTTTTTAAATAAATTCACACATTGCGATGGGAACAACTTTGTGATTTAACTGATTCAACTGAAATTCAGTTAAAATTCAGTTTTCAGTTTCAGTTAAACTTTCAACTTTGTTTGTGAGTGACGTCATAGGGTCAACTAACGTTGCTGTCTAGTATAGAGAGAGAGTAAACTTAAACTAGACAAGTTGAAATCCTTTTTTCATATCAACGTTATCATTCATTACAATAAATAAAAAAAATGGATAGAAAATGCGTAAAATTATCAATATCAGTAATACATTAGAATAAATACAAAATATAAAGTGAATGTAAGGGTTAGAGCACAGAAATGGACCTGAAACAAAAGAAAAAGGAAAGAAAGAAAAGAAAAGTTTCTCAGAGACTAATTAGAACTTTTTGCATCTAGGGAACGAAAAATTCCATCAGATAGGCCGCAGAGGTTAATTTTTAGTTTTTAAGCCACGCCTTATATCTACCCGATATTACGGTATTTTATGAAACATAGGAATCTACTAAATGGTGCATAACTTATTATAAATAGGAACTTTAGTCGTAAGCTTTTTATTTCCTGAGCTGATGAAAAGGACCTCCTTGCACTCTGATTGGTCGACGCACGCACTCTTCTCCTTTGGAAGATTCCCTTTCGGCCGACAATAGAAGAAAATTACTGAGAGACACAAAATTGGTAGGCCAATTTTGCTGATGGTTTGTTGTTGGATTTGGTTTATCACAATTAAACCAATCCGATGTTCTGATTGGCTGTGAGTTTTCAAGAGCTGTATTCATTGAATATTTGTTTTATAACATTTTTAATTACATTTTTTTCTTTGTAATTTTTTTTTTTTTTTTAATTTTTCTCATAATAATTTTTTTTCAAAGAGAACAAAAATATAGCCATACTCACCAATTGCAGCCAGACATTCGATGTCATGATCTGATTCTTTTCATTCTAAAAAAAAGAATAAAAAACGTCAACAAAACCGTTATGCTCTGTGTGAGAACCTAAATTTTTTTAACTCAAACTTTTCAAAAGTGTTGGTACGCTGAATTATTATTCATTAGTTAGTTATTTCAAAACTTATAAAAAATTTTAATGATTTCATAAAATATTATATTGCAAGAGGATGTGTGTCACAGGTTTAAGCACTATTTTAAAGAGTCAAACTTCCAAGAGTTTTAAGGGAGAACCTCTAAATCCCCCTTTTTTTGGGAATGAGACTTTTTTTTCTGGGGGAGAACCCCCAAACCCCCTCCAAAATGTTGTTTTTTATACAGTGTCTTTCCCTAGAACGTTTTGCCACTTACAAGAAGTGGTTCGCTTTGAGTGTTCCCCAAATAGTTCCAAAATGAGAGAAAACACTAGTTTAATGAGGCAAATTTCTAAATTTGTCTGCGGGAGGACCTTCAGTCCACCTTCGACGTCTATTTATAATTTTTTCTTTGAAAACTATGTAGTTTACAAGGAGCTTGTTCTCTTTGTATGTGACCTATAGAATCTCAAATGGAGCTGAAACACTACTTTTGAAGGCAAATTTTCAAAATTTTGACCTTATGTGCAGCATAATAAAATTCTACTTTTTTATTACAGTCGAATCCGCTTATTATGATCGCGGTTAATGTTATCAATCGGATAATGTTATCAAAATTGATCGGTCCCGATCAATTAACTTAATTAACATAACAATTAATTAAGTTAACTCAAATTGTATCGTTTTATGTGATCATCATAACGCTTAATGTTATAAAAATCTGGTGAAATCCCCTAAAACCCTCCCTTTTTTCCCCCTTTGAAGGATAATTTTAATGCATAATCATACAAAATGAGTCATTAATTTATTAGTATTATATATTCAACTCTCACATTTCTCTTTAAGAATGTAAAAGTTACAAAATACATACTGGGGAATCGTTTTAAATATTGATTGCAATTAGGACTACATAGTTGTGATTTTAAAGCAAACACTCGCTACACTGTTTGAAAATTTTATAGCATCAAATCGCTTATTACCTTAGAAATCGCTTGTACCTTAGAAATATCGTTGAGTCAAGCCCCCCCCTTATGAAACAAAAGTATGTGGTTACGTCCCTACATATACAGTAGATGACAAAACAAGGTGTAAATGAGAGCATTTAAAAAATATGTAAAACATTATTTTAGAAACCATTATAATACATTTTTGTTTATTAACTAGGGGGCCTGCCCCCTGCTCGCTATCGCTCACCAACCCCCGGAACTGCTTCGCAGTTCTTTAAAGATCGCTTCGCGATCTCAGCGAGCAAAGCTCGCTTGTTTCATCTTATACCAATCCAGCACACCCCGCTGGTCGGCTTAATTAATGCTCCTTTACAACCGAAACTATTTATATCACTCTTGCTTATAAATAATTTAATCCAGCAGAGCTCGCTTGTTCATCTCAACAATCCAGCACAACCCTTTTCTCCACTTAATTAAGCCTCTTGTAACACGGAAAATACCTCTCTCTTGCTTATCAATAATTTTATTAAAATGTTAAAAAAATATCCAGAAGTCTACTTACAATCATCAACCATCATGTAGAAAAAACATATCATTAAGAAAAGAAACATTTCAGTTTATAATGTGCACGCGTGCTCGCAAAAATCTAGTGAACCGTCAAAAATAAAACTTAAAAAATCTCCAATAAACATTAAACGTGTCTGATGAAGACCTAGTAAAACTATGAAAAAAAATAAACTTTGATGCTTAATAATTCCAAAACTAATTAAAAATTTTCAAAGAATTAAACGCCAATCTTTTTCTAAAAAATAAGAGCATAATTGGTTAAACAATCATACTCCTATTGTGATTAGTTTTTCTTTTAGTCCGAAAAAACCGAAAAAGTGTCAAAATTTTCTAAAATTTAAAAATTAATTACTCTAAAGCAAATTTGAAATTCGAAAAAAGGGGCAACGTAGTGCACATCTTCATACATCAGAGTATGTGACTGCAAAAAATCATAGTTCTGCTGCTAATAGTTTTCGCTGAAATCGATTACGCGGCGAAAAAACAAAAACTTCAACTTTGACCTTAAAAATACCCCAGAACTAATAGTCACATCAATTAGCTTTTCGTTTGAGAATGTTCTCCGAACATTTCTCTACAAACTTTTCAAATTTCATAAATTTCTGTCAAGTACTTTTTGCGTTGTGAGAGGTCAAAGAGTTCAAAAATAAAAATTTCTGAGGCGGACAGCGGCGCTGAAAAAACAGCGGCGGCGGCGGGAGGTGACGGTTACTTTTTTTTAATATAGAGAGGTCTTAAATAAAATAAGTCAATGAGTTCAAATTTACCCACTTCAAAATTTTTCTATCAAGCTTCAAAAATGTGCTGTTCCAAAAAGGGGTTCCACTTACCCAAACCAACCCTAATAATATCCAAAAATATTAAAATAAACCCTACACTCAGTTTATAAAGTGACACGTGAGGGGCCCCTTAGAAATAAATATATCCACTAGTGGGCTTGCGAGAAATGTTTCCTCTTGGGACGGTGTGGATACTCACGACGTTGATGAGCTGAATGAAGGAGAGTCCGAACTGCACCTCGACCGTCTTGTTCATCACTTCGACCGGCCGGATGAGCTTGTTGTAGTCGCGGAACAGATCCCGCACGAGCCGCTCTTCGTCCTCGGAGCAACTGACTGAAATTTCCCAAAAGAGTTCCTAATTACTTTTTGAATGAAACAAGAATCTTCTGTTATTCAATACATTCGAATAAGAGTTGCTGAAAAGATATTAAAAAACACATTCCGCTTCGCTGAAAGAAGTCTGACATGAAGTGATTAAGGGATCAAGACCCTCTATATAAAAGGCCTTACAACTCAATTTATTGACGTCACCACATTCGCCCATCTTTGAATACCAAGTGATTTTCACTTTCTGAATTATTAACATTAATGTGTGATTTCTGGAGCAGTATTATCAGCCTTAAAGATATATTATAACGCGAGGAGTTGAAAGAAACAGTTTTTGTGCTCCATAGACATAGTATTTTATTATTCAAAGGACAGATCCTATAAGTTTAAAAAGAACAAACGAAAAATATATATGCACATGATTTTATTAAAATTTATTAAAAGCCATACGGCGTTTCGGGGATTCCTTGGATCCCCTTTGTCAATGGTGACAGATCCTATCTCTGTATTTTTAGTTAATTCCAAATTTCCAAATTTATTTATTTATTTATTGACAAAGAATGAAGAAATTACAAGTTGAACATACATAACCTGGAGTAAATAATCCTGTACAGGTATAATAGTATTACAATGAAGTATACAATAAACAAACATAGAAATACATAATAGAATAACATTATAACATAGAATAAGATCACAAATTCATTGATTTCCCCCTACGTATGATGTTACACGTCCAAGTTGTAAGGCCATGTGTAGAGGGTCTTGATCTCCAGCAGTGGTTCTCAACCACTGTTTCCCCGGCATGGACGAATTTATGGGAGGGGGCAATGCCCCACACAACTTTTCAGTCCAAGTGCAAGGGTGCTTTGACCGAATATTTTTATGCACAGATTCCACGAGCATACAGGGTAATCAGAATTAAACTGGAATAGTTAAAAATAAATAAAAGACGAACTAAAATTTTTTACATGAGGTCTTTTCAAAAGAAAGGGAAAACGAATTGCAAAAGAAAAAATTAAATTGAATCTGACCAATAGATAGCTCTCAAAAATAGTTGCAGAAATTATCCATTGGCATAGTAATAATGACATTGTTCTTTTGGTTCAGTAATCTCTTTTGTCATCTTAAAACCTAAACTGTCTCTTTTCAGTGTCTGGCCATCTATTGTGTATTTTGAAAACTGCATTAAAAATCTTTATTTTGCCCAAAATTACTTCATAACTTCTATTGGTCAGATTCAAACAATTTTTTTTTATTTGTAATTTGTTTTTCCCCCCTTTAAAAGTCCTCAGGTAAAATTTTAGGTCAGTCTGCCGGGTGGTTCTTGTTTTAAAAGATTTTTAACTATTACAGTTTAACTGTGATCGCCCCGAATATTATAACATACTTTTTATGTATTTAGTGCCCCACTTGAGGCACCTTGAGACACTAAAAGAGGTTTTTAAATTTTCTATTTCAAGTTCCCTAAAAAATGGAAATTGGTTGGAAAAAATTTATGCGCAAATGCCTTTATTTTATAAATGATTTGTGTTTTAAAAAATAAAAATTAAATCAAAATAACCCAAAGTGTCCACTTAACTCCGCCACAAATAGCATCCTGGCTCCGAGCGAATATTATTTTATTGACATAATTTTCCAAATATTTAGCGAGGAAACACGCCTTTACAACACAAATTAAAGCGTTTGAAGTATGTATTTGCCCCCGAGAAAAACACGGGGCGAGAAAATCAATTTTCTACAGGACAGGTTAAGCGTAGGCATATTATCAGGGGGGAAATCTCGGGTGAGCAATTATTTTTAATAGGGCACTAACGAGTGGACCGCACTCAAAGGACACTTTGTTTGGAGAGGTAATAGACAGGGGAAGAAACGCCCCATTATGTGCTGTGTGGAATACTTGACTTTTTTGCATGGGGTTGTCAGAAGAAAGGGTGGTGGGCGATTATAGTCGCCGGCGATCCTTACGAAGAGACAGTTGAAGGGCTGAGCACAGGCGAGGATTCAAGGGGGCACTCCTTGGGCCGAAAAAGAAAGGGAAACAAGAGAGAAAAGAATAGATTTTGAAAGAGACCGAAAAAATATTCAGTCATTTAAAAAATATACTTTGTCGTCTTTTTACCCTTTTTTCTTATTCTTTTCCCTTCTTGGTCCCTTTTTTTTAGCTCAGGGGATCATTTTCCCAGAATGTTCAAACTTTTTCGTTCATCAAACGCTTGTGCTGTTCAAAAATGAGTTGTTTAGGGTCGAAAGCCCTACAATTTTTTATTTTAAAATATTTCAGTGAAAAATTCCCGTTTGAAATTGATGCTGACAGCCAAATTATCCACCAAAAGTCATGCTTTTTCAACTAGTATTTCAATTTTTCTCGTTATTCGCAATTAAATTATCTTGGAGTTTTTAATGAACTTTTTTAGAGATTAAAAGGGTAAATTATTCAATTTTTGTTCTTCAATTTAGAGTTGTACTAGGGGAATATCGCCTCCTGCTCGCTATCGCTCGCCCAAAAAACGGTGGGATACTGGGATAGTAAGAAACACTTTTACTCACCACTTTAATATTTATTGAAAAATTTATAAGTAATTCTATTAAATTTCCGTATCAAATTTGCGTTTTATAGGGCTCTACTAATCTACTTTTCATACCATCAGTTCGATGAAAAGTAACTCTGAATACCTACCTCTACGATACCTACGATAATACGATACCTCTACGACCCATAGTTTTCGAGAAAATCGCGACAAAAAAAGCTATGACGTCACATCCGGATTACGCTAAATAAAAGATTATGAGAAACATGAACGTGGTTATTGGGATACGTTTGAACCCTAATTTGGACTCCAAATAGCATAGGGGCTAAGCCAGGGATGGCCAACCCGCGGCCCGCGGGCCGCATGCGGCCCGCTTGAAGTAATTTTGCGGCCCGCGAGAGTTTTTGTAAGTTAAACTCTTCCTTGATAAATAATTTTCTTTTTAGAACAATGTCTTGTTACAAAAAAATCTCAAAACTGCTTGTTGTGCGATTAGAATAGTATTGCGATAGGAAAGGGTAAGCGCCAGAGGGTGTCCGAGTCCACTGGATTCCGCAGGGCGGGGGAGGGGTTTTTCCTTTCTTGACCGCAATGAGGGAAGGCAAGTTTTTGGGGGACAGGGTGCTAAAAGATAAGAAAATTAGGGTTTGAGAAACCTTTTTCAAAAGGTCGTGAGTGCTTTTGCTTCGCGAGGCTTTTCTTTTCAAAATGAAATTTACAAAAATAAATCACGCACAAATTTAACCGATGAAAACCTACAGAATAAATTACGATGTGCAAATACAAGGATCAATATTGACATTCAAAAGATTTTTTAAAGAGTTGGAAAACAAATCTCACTGTTGCATAATCAATATCTTAATTAATATCACCATATCATCTATACTTGTATGAATAAATGTAGTAATTTGCCCAAAGAAATGTAGTATCAGTTCATTTCCTTTTTCACTTTCACTTAATATTTTTGTATGTGACTTTTTGAGTTTCTCAAAATAATAGTTGTGTGTGCCCCAGGGGCGTATATAAAGATGCGAGGGAATCCCTGAATTCCCCGGGCTCCCCACCCCTGAAATTCGGAGTAAGTGTACCAAAACGAGTAAAAGATCTGTTTTTTAGAGTTGAATTTCCGAAAATTTTCGGGGGGAGGCCCCCCAGACCCCCTTTTCGTACTCGAAACACAATTTCAACAACTTTTACATATATTAAGTTCATCCAGATGCGAATCCTGCCTAAAAATATACAGAAAAAACTACATTGAACTTATTGAATACGCATGGGGCGTTCTTGGGGCTGCTCTTAAAGGTAAATTTAAATTAATATTTTATTTAGGAAACTGTCACACTAAGCAAAGGATTTAAAAAAAAAAACTCCCTTATCTATACATATTTTATTCAACTTACTTATTTGTCATTCTGAGTAGCTCATATCCTAAAATAAATTTTTGTATGCGGCCCGCAAAAGTATTGTAATTTTCCAAAGTGGCCCTCAAGATAATTTGGGTTGGCCATCCCTGGGCTAAGCGAACGGAGTTTTCAAACCAAAAGACGCTTCGCAATGTGCAGAAGCTCCCCCGAAAGTTGCATCAAAAGGGATTCTAATTAAATTCGAACGCTCTCCTCAGACTTTTCATTAGAGGGTGTTTGTTACCATTATTGTGGGGGTTCCGACGTTATTCCTTCTTCTTCTTCTTGATTCGTCTCGAGAAAGAGGCGTTACTGTGTTTACGAACCGACCTCAAACACGGCCTGCGATAGTATTCACTTTTGATCGGCCAACAACTCAACTTCGCTCCTATAATTAAATAAAATTATGTATACCTTATAACCAAAAGGTCGTTGTTGTTGTTGTTAATTTGAGAACAAAAATAATATGTTCTTAAACATGTCGTAAGTGTTCTTATGTGAGGCTAGGGCTAGAATATCAAACGAAACCTCTGCAGGGTGGGTCAACAACTCCCCCAAAACTCTGCACAGAGAGAAAAGGGAGTACATAAAAAATCTCAAATGAACTATACCCATAGTTTTCGAGAAAATCGCGACAGTATGACGTCACATCCGGTCAACACTAAAAAGGTACATTGAAAACGTGGTTATTTGGATCCGTCGGCACATTCCGATCTTGAAACTATCCATTGCGCATGCAAGCGTGCACCGTGGAACGAAATAATTATTGGTTTTTATCGGATATATGACGTCACATTTTTCAAAAAATAAAAATCGTAGAAGAAGGTCTTGGGGCAAATGTATTATACTGAACGTATACAAAAAATCTTTCTGTGCGGGCGGACTTGTTGAAACGCCCTAGTATGTAGTCTAATAGAGGAGCGAATCAGAGGGTCCCCTCTGAATCCATCAAAGTCCGGCCGCTCTGTTTGAGAGATGATCGATGGGGCTATCCGCGATCGAGGTTTAGGAAAATTGAGTTTTAGGGTTAACTTCACTCAGCCTTAATGCATTGGCCCTCCAAAGAATTTTTTTTCTCTTGGTACAGAGCTTGGTGGTAGAATGCCGGGACCACTAAGGATAATTTATAACCTTCACGAAAAATGCTTCTTCACCATCGTAAAATTTCACGATCATGTTCCCCAACCATGTTTCTCTAAAAAACAACTCTAATATTTCAAGAAAAAAACTAATTTTATCTCACCAGAAATATAATAATTTTTGTGACATAGTTAAATCTTCGGAACCCACAAGAAATGTGATGATTGTCATACCCTCAAATTAAAGGGCCGAAAGTCCCCCATCGTCTCGGATATAATTGAATCGCCCCAGATTAAAAAAGGGAACAAGTCCAAAAAATGACAAATTGACTTTTTGTGCTAAAAAAAATATCCAAGTTTGCTTTAAACATAAGTGGGAAAAATAACTACCCCTATATAGACAAACTAGCGCTTTCAGCGCTAGACCCGGCGTTGCCCGGGCGCAGTAAAACTTTATATAAATACCAGCTCACGCGCTATCCCGACGTTGCTCAGACATTATTAACGGGCCGCGCCCGTATTAAGTTCCTTGGACAGAATCTCATACACTTTGAAATAGTTGGGAAGTCGTATTTGTTAAAAAATATTTAAACTTTAGGTGCAACAGATTTAGTAGAGTACCCAGACTGCAACACAAAGAGGCCCGCTGCATTACCGTACATAAAAGAATGGATTCAAACAGTTAAATGAATATAATCGAAGAATTAAACAAAAGTCAGTAAATGTATAAACAGCCAGAGTGATTTAAAGGCACAGCTCAGTGCCTGCTCTTAGCTCATTAATTCAAAGATTGACATTTGTATGTTTTTTTTTTTATTCTGAAGAGCGTTATCAAGAATGTGTTTCAAAATGAATCACTCCTCTCAATAATATATCAGCTTGTTTCTTTTTTTACTTTATCCTTATATTCAGTCGCTTCCGCAAGGTTTTTTTTTTATTGAACAACGGATTTTTCGGCCAATCAGATGCTTTATCAAAACAGCAGACGGATTTCTTCATTTTATATATTAAGATAGTATAGATATTTGAATTTGGTGCAATTATTGTCCATTCATTGTATATTTTTATTCAATTTAAAATTTAAGTTAATTTGTCTTAAATGACGTATTGAGTGGTAACCATCTTGTGTAATACATTTTATCAGTTAATAAAACATGAAAAAAAATTCTCAAAAACGTTAATTAGTGACTATTTTTATGTTTCATGGAGCTTAATGTTTATTTCTCACCCTTAACTTCTTGACTCTGAATAAAAGATGAATAAGTTAAATGAAATGTTGGACAACCATTTGAAAGGGTTGCAAATATTTAATTACGTAACTTACTAATTTCTTATTTTAATGTAAAATGAAAAGTTTCATCGATTATGGTAACAATCACCATTAAAAGTTTTGGTAAATTTCAATAAGCACAAGCTGCCCGCATTAGATAAGGCATATACAATAGCATTGATGAGTCTTGAGAAGGGCAGTAGTATGTGTATTCTTATTGCTTATGTACCAATTATATGAGAACTTTAGTCATAATTGTTTGGAAACCTTTATTTTTTCTTCTTTGCTACCGCCTGTACGATAAAATTGTGTCTATGTCTAGTAGTCAATGCAGAAGATTTTGATTTTATAGTCCGTTTATTTTCAAATCATTTAATTCTTTTTTTTTTTTGTAAATTAGACAAGAATATAATTATTTTTAACTTCACTAACTATTTTTTTTTTTCAATTTTAAAAATCTCCACGAATTCCTGCAGGTATTTTTTGTATGGATTTGTGTATTTTAAGTTAAATAATCACAAGCAATTACGACCGTATTCATTACTTGACCAAAGGTTATCCTAGAACTTCTAATTGGTAGTTGATGATGTGGGAAACAAGTTTGAGGCCAATCAGAGTTGTCGAAAAGCTTGTGATTCCAGGTTAACCTTGGTCAAGTTATATGGCCGTAAGACTTCACTTGGGATTTTTCGCGGATCTGGCTACGTACTCAAAAACTAATGCATTTATTTCTTAAGATAAAAGCACTGATAAACTTTCGTGATAAAAGTAATTTAAAAAAAAACTCAAATTTTTAAAGCTTAAGTCAACCCAGGGAATCTATCTCGGATCTACTGCATGGTGGTCGAGAACACTAGCCATTGTGCCATGAAATAATTTAGAATGGACAATTCCCGCATTTCATTATTATTTTTTTTATTAGATAGAGATGGTTGAAAAAGAAATATTATTTTGTCGCAAAACTTTTTTGATTCTGATAATTAATTATATTTTATTTAATTTCAAAGTTCGTCTTTTAAAAAGGGCGCGAAAACAGCTGATACGTCACAAATAGTTGTGTGACGTCAATTGGTACACAAAGAACAGTACTAACAGCCAATCAAGAATATCCTTTCAGCGATTCTCGATGTTGGTTTGAATCAAATTACGTCACGAGCGTTTCGAAATCAACTAAATTTAGCTATTTTAATTTAATATCTAATTAAATAAATGTTTTTGAAATTCAAGCAATTTTTTTACCGGAAAAATGGCTTTTATTTTATTTTAAAAAATACGGGAATTTTCCATTGGGAGAAATTGTGTTAATATAAAGCAATATGCAAAATTTCGAGGGTGGTTTTTCGGGATTTGGTGAGTTCTCGGCGTTTAACTTTAGAATATGTTTTTAGAATAAGAAACATAGAGTGCAGCTGAGTTACAAAGAAATTTGTATTTTACGTAAAATGGAGATTTTCTGTTATACCAAGACCCGATTTAGAAAAAAAATCGTCGTAGGCACACCACGCAAGAAGGGCCCCAGTTTTATGTGTTAATCATAAAAACAAGCGTATAACACACCCTTACTGGTAGCTTCATATTAGCCTGTTGACATTTTCAAAGATGTCGTCAACAAAAAAGTTTTGCAGATTTTTTTTTTTTTTATTTTACATTTTGGAAGAAAAAGTATTGGAATTGCATTCCAAAAAAATATGAAAAGCTATTTTTATACTTAAAGTTTTAGAAAATTTTTGATATTTATTGGGGGGGGGTCTTAAATTAGGGAGCCCCTAGGCCCGAACCTTAATGGCCTAATGGTAGTTCAAGGCTTGACTGTCTGTTACAGGACTGATGTTTTAGTTAAAGAATATCTGTAAAGTGTAAAAACAACAGATTATTTAATTAAGATTATGCAGAAAATAATAAGAAATTCCGACTGAAATGGCGGTCGATAGAACGAAAAAAACTCGTGTGTTTGAGGTCTCTGAAATAAAGAATTATAAATAACATTATTCCTAGGATAAAACAATTGTGGTACTTTAACTATACAGGTCGTTATAAAGAGGTTCTTGTATTTCTTACAGTTACAGAGAAAATTTTTTCAAATGATTTTTACACGGCAGCACAATGTTGAACCTGTAAAACTACTTTTTCCTGGAGTGTAGTCTTTATGCAGTGAAAACTCTGTGAGCGGTGAAACCGATTTGGCGATATTTTGAGAACCATGCAATTTCAATTTGTGTAGCATTCATCAAATAATCAAATATAAATATTCTTACTTTTTTGCCTCTTAGTAACCAAACA
Source organism: Tetragnatha montana (assembly GCA_963680715.1). Taxonomy (NCBI): domain Eukaryota; kingdom Metazoa; phylum Arthropoda; class Arachnida; order Araneae; family Tetragnathidae; genus Tetragnatha; species Tetragnatha montana. Next base: position 63,000,200 of record OY796675.1, on the reverse strand, counting down.
TTTCATATGGGCTTTTTTTTAAATATAACTTATAAAAATCTGGGGGGGGTTCTCCTAAATTTGAACTTGTACGGGTATATAGTATTTCCCTTGGATCCCTTTAAACCGGGCCCGTTAGTTAATAAGTATGATTTTTTTTTTTTTTTTCAAAATAAATTCCTCCAATCTTCGACCGCTCTTAAAATTAGTTTCCGACCCCCTGATATCCAGCATTATTTTTTTTCAATAAAAATTCTTTGAAGCTTTGAAAATTTCGACTTATCAAGCTTAAAAACTTCTTGATATAGGAATTGACATTAACATTACAAAAATACTTAATTTCAAAAGGAAAGATATTTTTTCGAGATATAAAGGTTTTCGAGCTAACGAGGCAGGGTAAGGTAGTGTATACCTCGGATCTATTTTTACTTTTTACCCTGTAACTTTTTATTTATTGAAAATAAATTAAAGAAACAATTTCCCCTCGATACTCTTTCATGCACAATCCTATATATTTTTTCGGAATTTTAATTGAAGTTTTTCAATACGTAATTAAAGAAAGAAAAAAACTGAAAGTAGGTCGAAGGTACACTACCTTCCCCTATACTGTTATTTCAGGCTCCTAGTCAAAAACGGACTCTTACCAAAAACAAAATTTTACATGAGGGAGAAAAAACTGTCATCATGACTAAAACAAGAAAAATTTTAAATTCAATCTATTTGCTGTATACAGCAAATAGATTGAATTTCAAATTTTTTTCAATTTTAATTTCAAATTTTTTTTGTTTTTGTCATGATGACAGTTTTTTCTCCCTCCTGTAAAATTTTGTTTTTGGTAAGAGTCCGTTTTTGAAACTAGGGGCCTCATTTCATATACCTACTGTAACTAACCAAATTGCGAAGTAGCTCAGAAGTTGGTAGCTGCCAGATTTATTCCTAGAATTTTTTTGGAGGAGTAAAAATACTCCTCGACTTTTTTAGGAGGAATAAAATTCAATTATTAGGAGTGAAATAGCATAAACTACATATACAGAGACACGAAAAAAGCAATCAAACTCCCTAAGCATCAGAACAATAAATGAAACATAATCTATTCCTCTCCTAAAACGACCAAAAGTATATCCAATCTTTCCAAATTTTTTTCTGGCTACGCCATTATGGCCACAAATCATTTATATAAAGTTAAATTTCATAGGTATTTGCTAAGTCTAATTGATTGGAATCACTGCAAAAAAAAATTTCGGTGGGGGCACGGAGCATTTTTTAAGCTAAACCTTTGTGAAAAATTCAAAGAGTGAAAATACTCCTGGCTAGTTTTTTAAAGAGTATTTCCGATTTTCAAGGAGTCAAATACTCTCTCAGACGAGTTAAAAATATCTCTGGTAGCTGCTATTCTTCTGATGTTGAAAAACTAAATAAACTAAATATTCCATTTTTCGAAAGTTTTTTTTTTCCACAGAGAGAGGAATCGCATTTGGAGGTCGGCCCCTGGTGGAGTGTGGGGGAGGGCTGATGAGAATATCGAACGTTTTTTCGTGCCGCGTATTTATGAATGCGGACGGAGTAATTATCGATTTCCAGATTCGGAGGAATGTTCCTCCTGAGGATGCTGCTGCTCCCTCCCGTCTGGCCCGATGACGTCACGAGCGGGCGGAGGTGGGAAAAAATCTCGAAAAGCACACATTTAGCTTTTTTTAAATCCTTGCAGGGCGCTTCATATAGAACGACCGACATTTGATACTTGATACATTTCAGCTGCAGTTCTAGCAAATCGCATACTCCTGGATACGAAAACACTCTCATACATTTAAAACTATACTCCAGCAAACTATTCTATTTTAGTTTAAGTATTAGTTTATATTTAAATTGATGGGAATTTCAATTTTACAAAATAATTTCAGTTTCCGATGAATTTCTGAGAGTTAAGGGGTTTGATCATGATTTTGACAACTATTCTAGTGACTTGGAAGTAGCAAGATACATCCTCGCCGATTAAAAAACGCGCCAAAGGGGAACGGGAGAGAAAATTCTAAGAAAACTAGTAACTTTCGCTTAAGACGGCAGGATAGTAGGCATCACGAGGGTGAAGAATTACAGCCATACCAGAACCACTGAGCTATATACCCCTCTGGTCATTCACAGCTATGTTTTTTTAGCTGTTTTTCTTGAAAATTCCACCGGTGCTCTTTGGGTGTTATCCAAAAGGTAAAATGAGCTAAACCACTATTTCCTTCACTTAAAATTGAGTAAATTAAAATGATGTTTTTTTTAAATATTATTATTTGTTTTCTTAAAGAGAGGTGCCTCCTATTACAATAGGCGTTCCAAAGCTAAAGTGGTGAACCTTGAGACACCCTGAGGTATAACCACCATTGAACAAATTTTCCGACATTTTAAACCCAAATTTATTTATGTAGCTTAAAAAGTTACTGAGATAATATTGCGTTTTCGATCTTCGAGAGTGAAAAACTTTTTAGTTTTGCCCAACAATGAAACGTTCTAACTTTATCAAACTGTCTGATAAAAACATTTCTCCTAACTAAGCTTTACACGGAATAATTAGCATAAGACGAGAAAAAAAAACATTTCTGCGTCATTTTCAAGCGGAAACACATTTTGCCACAGGGCTGAAAGAACAATTGATTCTAATAGCCATTCGAAAAAAGGGGCTTTTTTATAATTGAGCGATGATGAAAGTGGTATAAGTCCAAATTGTGGATTTCTTTTAAGATCCTTTATCTATACTAGACTTCAACGTTACTTGACCCTGGAGAAACAAAATAAGAAAGTAGTTCCCAGCACGAATTTTGAGTGAACTTCAATTGAGGAATGGGATTAGTTTCTTAAACCCACGTATACAGACCTTACTTACAGGACCCTAGAAGACGTTGGTTTAAATAAAAGCCGTGAAACGGACTTTTGAAACACCCTGTAATCACGATTTGCGTACCTCCTCCTAGCAATCCAACAGGCTTTCTGTTTACGCAGTTTCTCCTTCTGCGTAGAGACGTCATAGGGTCAGGAAACTATACTCGACAGCCAACGTTTCTTGAACCCAGTACGTCACTACGCGGAAGGAGAAAATGGGTAAACACAAAGCCTGTTGGGTTGAGTTTCGGTACGCGATAAAAAGACGCTATATACAATATACATGTGTTTAACCAAATAATCATATTTTTAAATTGACATTCACTCAAAATTCACCTGGGAACTACTTTGTTTGTTAGTGACGTCATAGGGTCAACTGACGTTGCTGTCGAGTATGGTATAGTGTCATAATGTGGTACTCAGCTAAGACAAAAGCTCCATGATTGGCCTGCCTAAAAAAATGCCTTCTCTATAGGAACAATTTACAGTCGCCGTTAAGAGAAAACCTTCTATCACTCAAAACTTACGCTCAGTGGACTTATACCACTTTCATTCTAACCGCCTCAATTGTCACCTCACGAAATCAACATGGGAGGAGAATCCTTAAAACGTTTCGAGAAGAGAGTTTTTAAGAGGGGGGGGGAGTTCCCCGAGGGAATCCGGTCGAGATGGAAAAACAAATCCCGCGAAAATAATTAAATTTGTGAAATGCGGGTTATTAGCCCCGATGACCCCGGGGCAGAGCAAACAGAACCTGGACCGTCATCGATTTTAGGGAGGACGTGGGGAGAATACTCCTGCCATCGAGCCACAGGGGGAAGATCCCCTCATTCTGACGTCTATTTTTATATATCACCTTGAAAACTTATAAGGAGCGGACCTTTTTGGGTGTAACCCGCGCGAAAGTATCAAAATGAGTTAAAAAGCTACATTTAAGGGATGAAATTTCTAAAGATTTTTAGCAAATTCTCAAAAAATGTAGTCTAAAATAATCTGCTTAGGTAAATAAGTAAAGAAAAGGATAATTATAGTATTTATTCTTTCTAAAATCTTAAAATTTATTCAGCTATATATTGTAGCATATTTTTAAACTGATCAATTTTTTTTAAGTTGTTTACTTCCTTTCATAAAAATTTTTACATTTAGTGGTGATTTAGGGGTGAACTGTCTTTAAAAAATAGAGATTTATTTTAGTGCATCGTATTAATCAAGGGAAAGAATTTGGAAGGGTCTTAAGTTACAAAGGGCGGTCCATGAAGCGATCATTACAAGTGGGGGTCCCGATACTTTAGGGGGCCTTTTCACGACAAAAGATTAATGACAAAGAATTGTCACTTTAAGATTATTTTTGAACTTAGCAAAATGATAGTTTTATGGTTGTAGAGTAGGGGAGCCCAGAGTGTTTTTTGGGATTTAACTTGCATGCTTTTGAGTAACTCCACCAAATATAAGCCCTTTATGTAGGGTGTTTGTCTAGAACAGCCCGTCAGATTAGTAAAAAAATATCGATCCCTGGATTTAAAGAAGCACGTCAGATAAAGATAAGGTAGGTTAATTACCAGCTAAAAAGTCTACATTTTCTAAATCTGACGTCCGTGAATCCGTGACGTAAGCGTGACTTTCCTTAAAACGCGATATTTTTTTTACTTATAACGACTATTTCCTCGAGATATATTCACAGGGAGCGAAATTCCGGATCAAAACCGCCGCGAGAGAACAATTTGTCCGTCACCCGTTGCCACCCGATCCGGTATAATTTGGGGGCTGAGATGGAGATGCATCGGCGGCGGTTCCAGTGACTGTCAGAGGGGTTTTGTTGCTTTAGGCGGGGAAAAAGGGTCTTCCCAATTCGATTTGTCGGCAGAAGAGAGAATTAGAATCTCTTAGGTCCTAAACGCTATCCGTTTAGCGCAGTAAACCAGTGGTCCGATGACCATAGGTGGTCCGTGATAGTCTTGAAAGTGGTCCGTGGAGGGAGCACACAAAAAAAATAGAAATAGTAATAGAAATTTGAATGAATTGAACAAGAAAAAATTGAATTATACTTTCTGCTGTGTAATTTGTCGGGATAACAGTCACCACTAAATTGTTAACAATACTTTCTTCTAGTATAAACATTTAAAGTGCAATCAATAGGTCTGAAAAAAACTCGGCTATAATTTTGTGGGTTCCAAAGATTTACGTATATCACAACAAAAATCGCTAATTCTCGCGAGATGTAACACAATTTTTCTTAAAATATAGGGTCACTTGGGGAAAGTGGGACCCCTTTTCGGGACAGTACATTTTTGAAGCTTCATAAAACATTTTTGAAGAGGTTCAATTTGAACCTAAAGACATATTTTATTTAAGACACTATTAATAAACAAAAATTTATAATTAGGTTTTAAAATAATGTTCTACAGTTTTCTTAACTGGTCTTTTTGTAAAAAATGAGACGGGTGTCCCACTTACTCCATAGGAAGGGGTAAGTGGGTCACCCCCTCTTTATTTTGATTGAAAGCAAGCAAAACTTAAGAGGGACTAAGTGGGTCTTACTTGATAAAGTATAGAAGTTTTAGGAAAAATGTATCTTGAACTCTCCAAAAAAAAAATTATGGAAATTTTTTTACAATAGTTCTATAATCTTAAAAAGAAATGACACAAAACTCTAATAGTATGTGCAAAACCCATCAGTGTGACAAAATGTAACATGATCAATGTGAATAAGTGTGAAATGTCCTTTACATAGTTTAGTTTGAGGGGGGTGACCCACTTACCCCAGGGACCCACTTACCCCAAGTGACCCTAGTTATATTTCAGAGCATATTATAAATTTCCATGCTTAATTGGGGGATAATTAGTTTTCATCTTTCAACTTTATGAAGATAAGGATTTTCAGCTACAAAGGGTGGTCCGTGAAGGTTCTAATTTCAGATTCAGTAGTCCGCGGACTTCTCGCGGTCAGGAACCACTGGTTTAGAGCAAGGGTCTCCAGACTTTTTGCAATTGAACAAATTAAACAATTTCCACCAGCATTGTTTTTTTAGCAAAAACAACTTAACATTCATAAATGACAAAAATAAACAAACAACAACAATCATATTTAACAAGTTTCAATCATGTCAATCATGTTTAACAAACTAATATTTTTTAATTGACGTTCACTCAAAATTCAGACACCGCGATGGGAACTACTTTGTTTGTTTGCTCTCAGCTTGTTTCTTCAAGGTCAAGAAACGTTGCAGTGTAGTGTAGTGTTGGAAAATGCGTTTTAGTCCGTTTAATGAACGAATTTTCAGTGGGTTACATTATTTTCTTTAAATCTCCATTCTACTGAGACTTACATGAAAAAATATTTCATTTGTTTAAAATTCCCAGAATCAGTCTTACGAATAATATACTTTTTATCTTTTTAATTTTTTGGCATATTGGGGGAAAAGTGTCATAATTTTTGTTTCCACGCTTTGAAGTAGAGGAGGATGATCAAATCCGAAAGTGTAAATGAGCCCTATTTGTAGCTCCACTCGCACTCGATACTTAGGAGAGGAATGTGATTCGGTGTATTTTTAGAAGTGACGTCATCGCGGTTTCCCCTGGCAACCGGGGCGAAGATCCCGCCAACCTGGCACACCTGTTCCACGAGGGAGAGAAAAAAAATCAATCGGGTATGATATGAAATGATTTGCCGTCCACTTGGAATCTCAGGGATGGACGGGGTATAGATTTATTTCCCCAAAAGATAGCTTCACTACCCTCTGTTCTATCTAGTGGAAGATGAGGGTAGCGCAAACACATGCTCGGATTAAATCGTGAATGATAATGAGGAGAGAATTGCTTTGCATTTTATTTCATATCATTTGACTAGGAGCTATATTAAAAAAAATGTACGAAATAGTACAAGTTTATAAGGGGTTCGATTTAAAACCTTTCAAAACTTAGTTCAATAATATTTATTTACAAAATTTTAATACACATATTTTACACCGACGATGACGATGTTGTGTGTTGTTGATATTAAATAACTGTCTGACAATTGCGACAACACAGAACTCCCAAGAGGAGTTATCGCTATTAGTGGCCAAATTAAAAAATTACAGAAGATAGTACAAAAACTCCATTTAGAAAAAATGTTTACTGAAATTAGTCACCGGTTTAGTACATAGTGTGTAAAATGGGTCGCGCCCGTATTCCCGAAATCCATATTCCCGAAGCCCACAATCCCGAACGCCACAAGACCGAACGGGACACTTTCCCGACAGGACTTTTTACCGAACGGGACACTTTCCCGACAGGACTTTTTACCGAACGGGACACTTTCCCGACAGGACTTTTTACCGAACGGGACACTTTCCCGACAGGACTTTTTACCGAACGGGACACTTTACCGACAGGACATTTTACCGAACGGGACACTTTACCGAATGGGACACTTTACCGACAGGACATTTCACCGAACCGGACACTTTCCCAAACGGGCCTTTTTACCGACAACTCACTTTGGTCACTAATTTTTAAATATGGACTCTCGATTTAAGTTTCATCTTGCCCGACCTGGTCAGTTTCACTGGTCAAGATTCCTTTATGTCTAAAATTCATTACAAAACAAATGTTTGAGTTGCTAATTGATATTTCGTAATCTTTTGTAGTGTTGACATGTGTCTTTTGTTCCTGGTGACCATTGGTCAGTCCGGTTCACATAATGTAACTTCTTTGCTTTAGCACTGAAGTATGTCTTGTGGGGGCTCAAACCAAACGTCTTCGGACGTGAAATATTTTTGTGTTGTCCACTGGTCAAGATCTCTTAACCAGTGGTCAATCCCTTTTTTTCCGCTAAATGCTACTTTTCTGATCTTATCTTTCTGTCTCGTGTTTGTTTTGGGGGTCCCTGATCTTTGGAATCCCCATTTGACCACTGGTCAAGATGACTTAAATTCAATACAAAACAAATGTTGGAGTTGCGAATTGATATTTTGTAATCTTTACAGTTTTGGACTGTGTCTTAGGTTGAAGCCGACCATTGGTCAGACCATTGATATCGTATTTTTAATTTTTTGATACACAAAAATAAGCATAAATTTTAATAAAAATAGTTACAATGGATCATATTTTATTATAGAATTATCCTATATATTTAATTAAAATTAAACTTTAATGTTATTTGCAATTTACAAATATTTTAATTGTAATTAAATTCTTAACAAACTAGGAAGCAAGAGAGTTCACTGCTCACTGCTTTATTTTAAACTAGCAGATATACCCGGCCTTGCCCGGGTGGAGTGGTAAATTAATGTTTTAAAGTTTATCTTATATAGAGCATTTTCAATCACATGGCTCGGACCTAACAACGGCCTTAGCAACAGAAATGTTACAGTTTTTTGCCCTACAGAGGTTAACAGTTACAGAAAATGACTGGCCGTGGAATTCTTCTATTGGAGTATTTGCAATCACGTGACCCTATACTTAAAAACCGCCTTAGCAACATATACCTCGTTACCTAGCAACCGCCTTGGCAACAGTTAAAAGCCCTACAAAGGTTAACAGTTAAAAGAAATTAGCTGGTCGTGACGTCACCTGAAAACACTCTATAGACCTCTTCAACCGGAACTTGGTGGCGCTACGATCCGGGCGCTTGGATTACTTCCGGGTTACTTCTGTTGGCGTTGTATTTGGCTATTCTTTGATTTGGCTATTATTGGCGGTCGCTCTTCTGTTTGTTTGTATTCCGTCGTGTGTTGTTTTTATTATTCTTGGATTTAACGAGCATATCGCTAATACTTATTAATTTATTCATATTATTTTCTTTAAATTAATCAAAACCGAAATCTGGAAAGACTACTTTTACTTTATTTCCCACTCCGGAGTAGCGGCGCTTTATTGATCAAATATGCAAATGAAACTAACAAAGTCATCTTATCTAAAACATAACATTTAATCATTGTAATATCTATCAGCAAAACTAGAAACTCATTAAATATTATCCTTGTGAAGTACATTACTATATTAAAAGCATTCTACTTATTCACACTCTACATTTCAATAAAATGTCATTTTACCTTTCAAAAAATACTTTGTCACTTCTGCAGCAATTTTATTAGGTCTGAGGTCCAGACACATCAAGAGAGGCTGTGTTGCTGTGTTAACATCTACATAGAACCTAGAATGGAAGAAACGCATTTACTTCCAGATAATTTTTTTTAAAAACAAAATCGTTTATTTCATAAATCAATTAATTCTATTATCTCAAATAATAAGTAAGAGTTTAAATGAGTTGTCATGTAGAAAATCTATTTTTAGCTTGTGGGATGTATTATTTATAATTCAAAGCACTCTTTTAAGAGCATATATTAATATGCTTAAAAGTTACCAATTTACTAAAAATTTCAATAACTTTTGACTAGTTGATCACAGTTTTATTTCAGCAATTTATTTTATAAACTGTATATATATATTACGATAACCAAAGTTGGGGGAAGAATTGTTAAGGTATCTACCAAAATAACAAAGTAGAACCGTAATATTTTTCTCGAGTTACATTTCAATAAATCATGGTTAAATTGATCGAGACATTGTGAGTTTGGACAATTTAAAACTCCTTATGGAATAAGTAATCATATAGTAAGACTTGATTAAAATCAAAAATAGTTAATTTTTACAAATTATTAAGAAAAAAAAGCTTACCTTGTTTTTCTTTCACCACGGAATATACTGTTCTGTTCCGTTTCCGTTGGCTTTAGGCCGGTTTTTTTTTTTCATTCTTCTTTTTTTACTTTGAAATTAATTTAGTCAACTTTGGGATTAAATAAGCTTTTGCAGTCTCTAAAGTTAAAAAAAGATTCACACATTAAACGTTTTATTTAAAAATAATAGTCCGATCGGGGTTTGTTTACTTTTGTTTTTATGGGAAATAATTTCAAAACCATACTTCGTTATGTCGCCAAAAGAGCGAAAACACACGATTTTTGGCGCCCATACACAACCGGAAGCTCGCAGCCCACCCTTCCGGTTTTGTTTATTTACTTTAAAAAGAGGTCTATAAGCAGAAGTTTACATACCTATAACCAATCTTATAGTACCTGTATTTCTCTCTTCTTTTTTTTCATATTCCAGTGTTTCCGTTATTTTCCTTTCCTGATGTTCCTGGTAATATTTCCTATCTCGATAAATTTCCTTTTCCCGGAGTTATAGTAAATTAAATGAGTCTAGTGAACAAAGTAACAAATTTGAAACAAAAAAAAAATATCTAGTAAACTGAGATCCTAGTGAACCGTCTCATTTGGACCAATGTTTTTTTTTAATCTTCCTCCATTAAAATAAAATTCAGAAATTCCATAAATATTTTAATTTTAAAGGAAATCATATTGAATAGGAGAAAAAAGATTGAAAATTAATTATTTGAATTTATTTCGCTGTTTTCACAACTTTTAAATGCAGATATATCGAGTTTTTCGTATTGTAATATATTTATTTTTGAACGTATGCTTTCGTTTACAACGATTCAAACGGATCCACTCTAGTAGAGAAATGGAGAAATAAGCGTTTTGGGCTATGGACGATGTCAACCGGAAGTAATCTTTTGGCAAAAACTCCGATTGCATTGTTGAAATAGGTTTTATTTCTCCAGCTTAGGGTGACGTTTTGCCTCACTGATAAATTTTATTTCAAAAAATTTTAAATTTACAACGAAATTCAAGGCAAAAAAATATTAATTTATCTTTATTAAATAATAAAAGTTATCAGAAAATTCAAATTACTGATTAGAAACATTGTTTACTTTTATTTAAAATTTTAAATGAGCTGGTCAACTAGTGATCTGAGTTCGTTCGGGCAAACTACCTTTTACATTCAATGGCGTTCGGGAATGAGGAGTTTCGGTCAAACGAGACTCTTCAATCTTGATAGTGGACAATACAAAAACGTCACACTTCCCAAGACGTTTGGTTTGAGCCCCCACATGACCAACTTCAGTGCTAAAGCAAAGAAGTTCCATTAAGTGCATCGGACTGACCAATGGTCAGCTTCAACCTAAGACACAGTCCAAAACTGTAAAGATTACAAAATATCAATTCGCAATTCCAACATTTGTTTTGTATTGAATTTAAGTCATCTTGACCAGTGGTCAAATGGGGATTCCAAAGATCAGGGACCCCCAAAACAACCACGAGACAGAAAGATAAGATAAAAAAAGTAGCATTTAGCGAAAATAAAAGGGATTGACCACTGGTTAAGAGATCTTGACCAGTGGACAACACAAAAATATTTCACGTCCGAAAACGTTTGATTTGAGCCCCCACAAGACATACTTCAGTGCTAAAGCAAAGAAGTTACATTATGTGAACCGGACTGACCAATGGTCACCAGGAACAAAAGACACATGTCAACACTACAAAAGATTACGAAATATCAATTAGCAACTCAAACATTTGTTTTGTAATGAATTTTAGACATAAAGGAATCTTGACCAGTGAAACTGACCAGGTCGGGCAAGATGAAACTTAAATCGAGAGTCCATATTTAAAAATAAGTGACCAAAGTGAGTTGTCGGTAAAGTGTCCCGTTCGGTAAAGTGTCCCGTTCGGTAAAATGTCCTGTCGGGAAAGTGTCCCGTTCGGTAAAATGTCCTGTCGGGAAAGTGTCCCGTGCGGTAAAAAGTCCTGTCGGGAAAGTGTCCCGTTCGGTCTTGTGGCGTTCGGGAATGTGGGCTTCGGGAATATGGATTTCGAGAAAACGAGACACACCCGTGTAAAATATGTTTAAAATCTGGAAAGTATTCTGAAATTTGGATCGCAACACTATTAAGAACAAAATAAGTAGATAAATAAAGTTTGTATTATGTGCACATATGTTTATTTAAAACACGATTCAGACGATCGTTTCGAGGATGCGTGGATCCCCCTCTTCAGTGTAAGATGTAAAATACAAACAATGATAATGCGACATATAAACGTTTCTAACACTCAAAAAATGTTGCAAGATGACACGAGTAATCTTATTTCTGTTCTTTGGCAACATCTGAAGAGGGGGATCCACGCATCCCCGAAACGATCGTCTGAATCGTGTTTAATAAAATACGTTTAAATAAACATATGTGCATAATACAAACGTTGTTCTACTTATTTTATCTTATTTGCACAGTAAAAATTTTAACTATAAGAACACTTTTTCTGTCCCTAACAACACTTTCCCAACTCTATCTTTTTCTCTCACAACACAATCAAAACGGTTTTGTAGTAGAAGTGTTAATTATTGTGTTTACTAATGGCGGCTTTATACCACGCGATTTGCGACAAAAATGAGAGCGCGACAGAAAAGAACCAATAGGAAGCCTCGAAAACTGTCGCGGAGTTTCTGCGGCTGTCGCAATTGCAGCTGCGGCAGTCGCAAATCGCATGGTGTAAAGCCGCCATAAGTATTGCAAAAGTGTTTCGCGCATTTTCAAGAAGTGAATTTCCAAAATTTTTCTGGGGATGGACCCCCTCACACTAAACCTTTATTTGATGCTCGGGAAATTTCGACATTAAGCGCACCAAGATTCAAATCCTTACAGATAAAAGATCAGAACACATAAAAGTACTCGTGAGGGCCTTAGAACAAATAATGTTAACTCCGAAACAAAAGCGAATAAGTTATTACGGTAAAAGTGTTCCTGCGCTGGTTCCACCCCTCAACGGACTCTTGTAATGGCTTCTTAGATACAGATACAGAGATCTGTGATACAGATTTTCTCCGCAGATATTTTACGAATTTTGAAATCTCATTCGGGAATTGGATCTACATGATAGTTTCGGAAACCATCACGAACAAGAGTGGCAACAAACTTGGTTTTCTACGTTTTTCTACTGAATCTCAAATCAAGATTTTATATTTTAGTTTTTTATTAGTTTTGCAATTAGTTATTAGTAGTTAGTATCCCTTACAGCAGTAGCGTATACTAAAGAAATTTATTTCGGGAGGGACCCAAAATTATTCCTCAGCCCCCCACGCATATTTAATAGGTTTAATATGAAGCATTTTAATACATTTTTAGGTAGAATGTTCGTTTTAAAGAACTTAATGCAGGAAAAGTTGTGAGTGACAAAGTTCCAAGTACCAAAGAGGGGTCTGAGGACCCCCCTTTCGGAAAAATTCTGGAGATTTCCAAATATGTTTGGAAAATTGGTACTAAAAATAGGTTTTTAGCTAGTTTTGGTGCACCTAGTCCAAATTTCGGTAGGATTTGCATTTTGATGAACTTGATGTAAAATAAATTGAAAATAATCAGAGGTTTATCTATGACTTTTTTTGAAACTAGTACCTATTTTGTGAAATTTTGAAATATAATTTGTAAAAATTTAAATAAACTTGGAAAAAATATAAAATTACAGCGTATAAAAATTAACAATAACAACATGACATAATCTGCAAAACATCAAAAAATAATCATAATTTTGTTTAGAATGTCTTATTAATTTTAAATTTAGAATAAAACAGCTTATATCAGAGAACTTTCCAATAGAAATGTTTTTTGTGAAGGTACCTTTTATCCTAAAACAGAATTTGGGAAAGTACCTATTTATCAAATGCTGAATATGCGAAGGTGGTATAAACGGTAGTAAATTTTCTTTGAACAGACCCCTGATAATAGAGTTCCAAGTACAAAAAAGATCTAGGGGGTCATCCCACAGAAATTTTTTAAAAATTTGACCCTATAAACAAGAGTTTTCTACAATAAACAAGGTTAAACAAGGCTGAAATCTAGGCACTTCTAAACATTTGGTAAAAAAAAGAACAAAGGGAGAGGTCGGGCAGTGTTCTTACATAATTATTAGGGGGCTGCGGTTTGCTTATATTGGGAGGGGGTCAGAAATGACCAAAACAATGCTTGCGTAATATTTGAACGGCCCCAAAGTAGATTAGAGTCGGATGGCTTAAAACAGCTTAGAGTACAGCAGGGTGGAAAATCTCAATATTACAACCAGACGCGCTGTATAAAAATATTGAATGCGTCAGACCAATATTTTATGTTCCGTGAGAAAATTTCAGTTGTTCAAAGGCGGCATGGAAAAGAGGGTTAAGAGCGATTTGTGTGTTCGGAAATACTTTCTCGAAAAAGGGGATTTTCGGAATCCGGCGAAGAATGCAAATGCTGCAGCAGGAAAGATTTCTTTTCCTAAAGGACGAACTGAATATAAAATAGGTCCGAATAATTCAATAAGTATGAAATGATTTTGCTTCACAAAAGTGCCATTAGGGCGAAACGTTTTCGAACAGATATTAAAAAGTTTTCCCCCTTTCTCCGGATTTTAAAATAAATTTCTACATCTGTTGTGATACCGTCCTTATTTTTGGAAAATGTTGGGGTTTTTTTTTAAGTTTTGAATAAATTTTCCATCCACTGATAACGAGAAACCAGCAAATAACGGGCCCGTGTTTAGGGATTTTGCCGCCCCCTCTCATGGAAGTTCCCAGATAGAATTTAGGGGTTCAGAAGTTCTTCCTATAATCGACAGCAACGTTACCTGACCTTACGATGTCACTACGCGGAAGCAGAAACTGCGTAAACAGAAAGCATGTTGGGTTGCTTAGAGGAGTACGGAAATCGTGATAAAAAGACGCTATATATACATGGATTTAACAAAATAATCATATTTTTAAATTGACGATCTTAATTGATGACGGTCGAAGGAGAAAATGGGTAAACACAAAGCCTGTTGGGTTGCTAGGAGGGATTTCGGTACGCAAATCGTGATAAAAAAAAAACACAATATATATATGGGTTTTACCATAGACATTGGAAGAAAGACTTTTTTCATTCATTTGACTTTTGTCTCCCTTCCAAGGTCTATGGGTTTTACAAACGTATCCTATTTCTAAATTGTTCACTCAAAATTCAGACACCGCGCTGGGAACTAGTACTTTGTTAGTGACGTCATAGGGTCAGGAAACGTTGCTGATGTCGAGTTAAGTAAAAATTTTGGAATTTTAGCTGGTCAAAACAATGTTTATTTTCAGAAGGAAGGCGTTACCATTTTCCTGATGGCTCCACTGCACCTTTTTGCTTCAATTTTCCTTTCTATACAGAAAAAGCAACTTTTTTGCCGAAATTCTTTTCAGAGCTCACCCTCTTTGATTGTGTTGATTTTAGAACAAAGTTCAAGCAAAACTTTTATGTAGATTTCAAATCCATTTAAAAAACAGGCAGTTAAGGAGAGTTTTATAACTTCGTCCATTAAAAACAGGGGGTTTGCACCGGCATGTCTCCTTACATGGCTAGAGAAAGAAAAGTTATAATTTTTTTTTCTTTTGCAAACGCGCAATATGAATTTCTTATAATATTTTTAGACAGACCCCTAAAATGCTGCCACCCTGCACTATGGCACATGGTGCATATGCCTAAATCCGGCCCTGTACGGAAATATAATACCCAAATACTAGAATATTATACTAGACAGCAACTTAAGTTGACCCTATGACGTCACTAACAAACAAAGTTGTTCCCATCGAGGGGGTCTGAAGTTTGAGTGAAATGAAGAACGTCAATTTAAAAATATGATTATTTTGGTTAAACCCACCTATACAGGGTGTATCTGAAATGGTGCGACAAACTTTGAGGGGTGATAGTACTCATCAAGACGAACAAGAATTGGTATAGAAAGGGGGTCGCAGATACGCCGTTAAAGAGCTAGGACGTAATGTAGTGCGAGTGCGTTTCAAAAGGCCGTTTTTAGAAGGCCTGTGTGACGAAACAAAACATAATAAAATGAAAAACATTATTGCGTGAGGTACAGGAGTATCCGTACTACTTAAATCCTCAATGTGATAGAAATTGGACCACTTGCTAAACCGTGGGGTGAGTTTTAAAACGTGCAATATTTTTCTTTTAGCCAAAGAATGGAGTTCCCTTAATGGTACGGGGAAGGAATTTTCAATGATCATACAGTTTCAATGATCAATGTATGATCATTGAAAATTCCTTCCCCGATCATCATTTTTTTAAGTACCATTACACTAATGTGAGGGAACTCCATTCTTTGGCTAAATTATTTTATTATTATTATTAAATAAGATTTTTGATATTATATTTTAACAAATGAGGCCATGCGAAACCTCAAGAGAGAAATAAACCTATTGCAATTTATGCATTTCAACAATGCACAATAGAGCATTCGCACATGACGTCACTTGGAGGACAAAAACAACGTTGCTAAGGCTGTTGTTAGGGGCGGGAACTAGAAGCATCCAATAGAAGCATTCGCACATGATGTCACTGGCGGGCAAAAACAACGTTGCTAAGGCCGTTGTTAGGCCGAGTCATGTGATTGAAAATGCTCTATAGAGTATTTTCAATCACATGACAGCCTAACAACGGCCTTAGCAACGTTGTTTATTCGCCAAGTGACGTCATGTGTGAATGCTGCTATTGGATACTTCTATGTCCCGCCCCTAACAACAGCCTTAGCAACGTTGATTTTGTCCTCCAAGTGACGTCATGTGCGAATGCTCTATGCTATTTCAATGAGAAAAACGGAGTCGAAAAAGCGCCGAAAAACAGGGAAGGAGTCGTTGGATTTTAAAATCCTTTCTTAGTGCGCGTCGCATAGCAGAGAGGAACGTCTCTGTCAAATTTCAAGCCTCTGGGTCCAGTAGTATCGGAGATTTCGTGTTGAGTGTTCCTTACTTATCAGTCAGTCAGTCAGTGGTATTTGGCTTTTATATATAGACTAGCTGATATGCCCGCCGTTGCTCGGGGGATAAAAGGCTTATCAAACTATGTGTTAAAATAAATAATAATTATCGTTTAGATGCAATAGAGTCAACAGTCTTCCCGCTAAGATTCTTTTTTGATGCCATATCACTTCGTTAAGATGTAAAAAAAAACATTTAAAAATACCACCTGTTTAGATTTATTGTGCTCCATCCCCGTTTTTAAAGAGTAATTTTTCAAAATAGGAAAAAGTCAGGGGACCTTCTGAACCCCATTATTCTTTTCTCTTTTGTCCTTTTCTCCCTCCATCCATTTCTACAATTGGTATAAATGTATATTTGAGGCAAATTTCTCCGCCTTCGCTTCACTATAAAGATATATTATTGAACAGCAATGTCTATAGATAAAACTTATTTCCCCCTCATCCTGCTAAATTTTTATAAAATAAAAAACAATTAAATATACTACATACTATTATACTTTTTTATGATATGTTATAAGATGTTACACAAAATCTTAAAAAACCGGTTTAGAATTAGTGTTTATAACCATTTTTTAATAATGATGAATTTTTTTAAATCAGGGGGAGACCCCCTGAACCCCCCTTTGCTGATTTATCACCAACTCATTCATTGAAAGAAATTTCAAACATGAAATAAAAGTAAACATCATTTGAATCGACACTCATTTGAATCGACACTGAAAATGCCTGTGATAAAATATTGTTTAATTTGAACTTTGCTGGAAATACTTAAATTTGATTAAATAGAAAAAAGAATAAAATTTTTCAGTGGAACGGTTTTGGTTATCATAAAAAAATCATTCAATCATTATAAATTGTTCCTTTATCATATTTTTTTAAAAATTCACCTGTTATAAAACATTTCAAAATAAATGTTTCCAACAATAGAGGTTTTGCGTGTCCAGGAAAGAGCAATAACCACAATAAATTTAATATTGAAAGCTAAGCATAAGAATTTAGAAAAGGGACAAAAAAGGCTCCTTGGAATGCTTTGATTCAGAAAATTCTTTTTCGCAAACCTTCCTGGTTGTGTAAGGAACAACATGCTAAAATTTCATAACAATCACATTAATAATGTGGGTGCTAGGATCCAAAAACTAAAAACGGGAGTGAATATTCAAACCCCCGTGCACACCCTCCAAAATCGAATATCGAAAAATCCAGAAATTACTTTCTTTGAAATTCTCTCAAGAAGGTATTACCAACAGTTCAATTCGTAATATCGATTTCTCGGTATTGTTTTCTTCGAAAATATAAAACTTGGTTTATGCTCAGCAAAAACGAGTTTTTGGAATATTCAGACCTTAAAATTCGAATATCCAAAATCTGAAAAATGCCTTTCTAGAAATTGTTGCTAGGTACCTTCCTGCGAAATAACAAAGATCTGGGGTCATTTGGGACGCCGCTGGGCTCGAAAACGTCAAAAACGCTCCAAACCCCCCTGTGGGTCAGAAAAAAGATATTTCGAAAAATCCCTTCTTAGTGCGCGTATACACCGTAAGGTCTTTGACCCTACCAAGTTTCGAGTCCTTAGCCCCGGTAGATTTTGCTGCGCGTTGATGAGTGAGTGGTAAAGCTCTTTTATTATTGTAGACTAGCTGATATGCCCGCCGTTGCTCGGGGGATAAAAGGCTTATCAAACTGTGTGTTAAAATAAATAAGAATTATCGTTTAGATGCAATAAAGTCAACAGTCTTCCCGCTAGGATTCTTTTTTGATGTCATACCACTTCGTTAAGATGTAAAAAAAACCCTTTAAAAATACCACCTGTTTAGATTTAATGTGTGAAATCCCCATCCCCGTTTTTAAAGAGTAATTTTTCAAAATAGAAAAAAAGTCAGAGGACCTTCTGAACCCCATTATTTTTTTCTCTTTTGTCCTTTTCTCCCTCCATCCATTTCTGCAATTGGTATAAATGTATATTTGAGGCAAATTTCTCTGCCTTCGCTCACAATAAAGATATATTATTGAACAGCAATGTTTATAGATAAAACTTATTTCCCCCTCATCCCGCTTAATTTTTATAAAATACAAAACAATTAAATATACTACATACTTTTATACTTTTTTAAGATCTTAAAAAACCGGTTTATAATTAGTGTTTATAACTATTTTTTAATAACGATAATTTTTTTTAAAAATCAGGGGGAGACCCCCTGAACCCCCCTTTGCTGATTTATCACCAACTCATTCATTGTAAGAAATTTCAAACATGAAATAAAAGTAAACATCATTTGAATCGACACTGAAAATGCCTGTGATAAAATATTGTTTAATTTGAACTTTGCTGGAAATACTTAAATTTGATTAAATAGAAAAAAGAATAAAATTTTTCAGTGGAACGGTTTTCGGTTATCATAAAAAAAATTATTTAATCATTAAAAATTGTTTCTTTATCATATTTTTTAAAATTCCCCTAAAACATTTCAAAATAAATATTTCCAACAATAGAGGTTTTGCGTGTCCTGGAAAGAGCAATAACCGCAATAAATTTAACATTAAAGGCTAAGCATAAGAATTTAGAAAAGGGACAAAAAAGGCTCCTTGGAATGTTTTAATTCAGAAAATTCTTTTTCGCAAACCTTCCTGTTTGTGTGAGGAACAACATGCTAAAATTTCATAACAATCACATTAATAATATGGGTGCTAGAATGCAAGAACTAAAAACGGGAGTAAATATTCAAACCTCCGTGCACCCCTTCCAGAATGGAATATCGAAAAATCTAGAAATTACTTTCTTTGAAATACTCTCAAGAAGATATTACCAACAGTTCACTTCGTAATATCGATTTCTCGGTACTGTTTTCTTCGAAAATGTAAAACTTTGCTTATGCTCAGCAAAATCGTGTTTTTGGAACTTTCAGACCCCTTAAAATTCGAATATCCAAAATTTGAAAAATGCCTTTCTAGATCTTGTCGCTAGGTACCTTCCTGCGAAATAACGAAGATCTGGGGTCATTTGGGACGCCACTAGGCTCAAAAACGTCGAAAACGCTCCAAACCACCCTGTGGGCCAGAAAAAAAAAATTTCGAAAAATCCCTTCTTAGTGCGCGTATACACCGTAAGCTCTTCCATCCTACCAAGTTTCGAGTCTTTAGCCCCAGTAGATTTTGCTGTGCGTTGATGAGTGAGTGAGTGAGTGGTAAAGCTCTTTTATTATTATAGATTTTATTTTTTTATTTTCAGGGTCATGGGAAAAAGTACAAGTAGCTTAATTCATAGGTAAATATGAAATGCAATTTATTCGTTAAAAGATGCTTTATAAAGTTTTTGTTCAAAAGAATTTCTGGAAGGACACCAAACAAAAGTAAGAGATTTATGCCATGACAAAAATAAGGAAATCATTGAAGTAGTATTTTAAACGTAAATTTAAGGTTATTAATCCAAAATAGCTTTTCCATTAATCATGTGTTACTTTTGTATTTTTCAAAATTAAAGCCCTGGATGAAGGCGTTACTTTGCTAGGGCTTTATTCAAAATAACATACGTACAATTTTTAAGCTATTTTTGAAAGTGTCCCAAGGTGAGCCAGTAGTGGACACTTAAAGAGTTTTTTTAATTTGTTATTAAGAGATAATTGGTCGGAAAAGCTTTTATTTGATGCTCAAAGGATGTTATACTTTATATCTTTAGCTGTGTTTCAATACTTATAATTGGGTAAAAAAAATTGAAAAATAAATTTAATGAAAAGTGTCCCAAGGTGCCCCACTCACCCCGACTACCATGTTCAGAGCTGATTTAAAAGAAATTATTCGAAAAAGGGGCAAACAGAAATTCTGTTGTGAATCAAAGGAACGGTCTGAGCCCAGATGTCTGAAAATGAATTAAAATACAACCTTACGATTGGATTTTTCAAACAACGCCCTATATTTTGCTAGTTATATGTTATTAGGATTCAGCATCAAAATCAACCAACGCAAGCTTCAAATCCTTTTTTTTTTATCAACATCCGCGAAAATGCTACTTTTATGCTTGGAGGTATATGATCAAAAAGTTTCCTACATTCACGCCGTTGGAGGGGAAATATCTTTTTTGGAAGTAAGCACATGGTTAGCAGCATTAATAAGAAAAACCATCGAAAGCCATCTGGAATTCATTTCCGGTACAGTCGTTGCAGATCATTTTCTGATAGAGCGAATTATTAAGAGGAATTATTAAATGAAAAAGAAAATTATGATTTTTGCAGAGTCTCATTACGCAATAGAATTAAAACAAAAACAGATAGTAAAAATACCGACGTTTATTTCCGTCCTTTCCATACTCCTTTCACTCCCAACTCAAAAAACACAGTTACACACACTTATATACCCGACACAAAAATATCATTTACATAAATTAACATCCTTGTTCTTCTTCTCTAAACAATCCTGGATCAGCAACTCAGTTACCGATAAAGCAAAAACAAAGAAGTTCTATAACGACCGAAAAAAAACTTTAAGTCCAACAAGGATTATATGCGTCCCTTTTTCTGTGAAAAGAAGTGTTTTTGACCGCTTCTTTGTGTAAGTTGTAAAAAAGGTATTTTGCGTTCCTAGCACTAATTTTGAATAGAAAGAAAAACGGAAGAATATGAAAAAAAAAGTATAGAAAAGTAGAATTGTATTCAGTATTTTCACTCCCATAACCATTTTAGTATACAGGGTGCATAGGAAATTCCCTTTAACCTAAAAATACTCTCGAACGGAAAGAGCTACAGCTATGCAAGTGAGGTAACGGTAAGGGAGAGTGGGGCACCTTGGAAACTCGAATTTTCGGACGCAATTTTATAGTTATGAACTCGTGCTTCTAGTTACTAATAAATTAAACTAAAATCTACTCCTCAACGTGTTTTGGAATATTTGGTGCGTCTACAAAATTATTTACTTCACTTTTCTTGTTTTAGTGGTCTGAAGTAAGATTCACCTGTAGTTTGAAAAGCCTTTTTGAAATAAAAAAAAATATATTTATGTTATTATAATTATGCTTAGACTTACGTGTATCCATTGGTATTTTAGAAAAGAAAAAGAAAATTTATTACTAAACCCAAAAGAGTAATTAAGATTAGTGTCCCAAAGTGACCAAGGGGACCTGAGTGTTCCAAGGTGGCCCACGTGGGGCAACTTGGGACACTCAGGTGTGGAGCACCTTAGGACATGTTAAAAGATACCCCAAAAATTTCAAGAATAAAACAAAATTATTTTTTATTAAAAAATTAAATAATTTAAAGGATTATAATTTAGAAATTGGTGCAAAAAAGTTTCTGGAAGGAAACAAAAAATATCAGTGATTTACGTCATGACAAAAATGAGTAAATCAGTGAAAAATTTTGAATATAAAATATTATTGATGGCTAATTTAAGATTCTTAAGCATAGTTTTATCATAATTCAATGTGTTGTTTTTATATTTTTCAAAATAACATAAGTTTTTATGTTATTATTGGAAGTGTCCCAAGGTGGGCCACTTGTGGGGCACCTTGGGACATTAAAAGAGGTTTTTTAAATTTGTTATTAGGAATTCCCTAAAAGAGATAATTGGTTGGAAAAATTTTAATTAGATGCGAAAGAACTATATTTAATATATTAGCAGCGTTTGAGTAAATATAACGGTATAAATAAGTTAGAAAAATAATAGAGTAAAAAGTGTCGCAAGGTGCCCCACTCTTCCCTATAGTAAAGCGAATACGCCTGACATAATGCAAAGGACAACAGCGCCCCCAGTGGCAAAAAAAAAGGAAATTTAAAAATAGTTTTAAAATTTAAAGGAGATAGAATGAAAACTTCAATGAAAAAATTGTTGCCGAAATAATAAAAAACACAGAAAAAAATTCATAATAATATCTTCAATATTCGAGGAGGTATTATCAAGTGAAAATGGCACTTTTTCAGGCCTCAAAAAAGAGAAAAGTTCGTAAATTTGTAAGTTTTTTTGATTTTTTAGTCAAAATTTGTATTTATTTAGCTAAAACACCGCAAACACTGAAAAACATGCGAGTAAATTAAACATGAAATAAAAATGTATTTTTTATTTAATTTGAAATTTAAGTCAATTTGTCTTTTTTTTTTCTTATTCCTTATAATGTAAACGAAACAAAAACATTTTTTATGTGTTTAACCTTACTTATCCAGTGAATGTTGGACTTCATTGATATCCATCAAACTGTGTTATTGACTTATTTTCGAAATATTTTTTAATTTAATTTGTCTTTCTATTCATCATTTTTGTACTATGAACTAAACAGAAATACAATTTAATTGTATATTTAAAAGTTAAGAAAAAGACTTAAGATTTTTTTCAGTCTATCAACTTTTTTCAACAGCACAAAATTTTATGAATATATTTATATATTTTTCGATAACTGTTCTTTATTTTAAATAGGGTCCTGAATTTCTAAAAAAAATTGGTGGTTATATAGTACATACAATGATGAAAATCCCATTACTTTGATACAGGTGGTTTTTTTTTCTCAAAACTTGGTTTTTGGAATTATATTCCCTTTTCTTAAGCTGGGTAACGATTCAATTCAAAGGGGGTCAATAAAATATTTGACCTAAAAAGGGGTCGCAGTATCTAAAAAGTTGAGAACCTATATCTTAGGATTATTAAATTAACTTATTTTGATTAAATTATTGATAAGTTAGAGTTAATAAAAGAGTGTTATTTATGGAGATGACCTGTGACGTAAGTTTGGGAAGTTGGTTGCCGTTTCTTCTGATAATTTTTATTAATATGTTTAAGGTCCAGTGAGTTAAGTTCAGTGAGCTGGGTTTTGTGAGGATTGCGACGCAATCCAAAAAGTCCTGCGTAAACAGTTTACGGGGGTTGGTTAGTGAGCGATAGCGGGCATGGGGCCGTAGCTCCCTAGTTCTTAAAAAATAAAATTATTTTTAGTTTATGAGTCTTCCACCAATTAGAGCAGGGATGGCCAACCCGCGGCACGACTGAGTTAAATCAATGTCACGCGAAGGTATGGAAAAATTTGATAAAATAATAATGTGGAGTCAACAATAATATTTTAGTGCTCCATCCATCTCTTAACTTTTTTTTCTGAGAACTTAATTCCTTTTTTTTTTTTCGATTTCATTAATGATTTCGAATAAAATCTTAAAGTTAAAGTAAGAGTCAAATCTCTTTAGGTGCCTGAAAGATAGTAATTAATTAATAGAAAGATAGTAATTGAATTAATTTTGAACCAGATTTATTAGATAGCCTTAAAATTTGTATGATTATCTTCTGATTGAGGTCCTTTTACCTGTACTTAACATTTTCTGATGGGATTTGAAAAATCTTTGAAGTTGAACTTTCTGAAGTTGTGATTCTTAAAACGGGTGTAGTAAAATGCGTTTAAGTTCGTTTTATGGGATAATTCCAAAATATTTTCGGGGAAGTACTCCTTATATTACTTTAAAATCTCCACTATGCAGAAAAAAATGTTTTATTTGCTTAAAATTCCCAGATCAAAGAAATATATGAAAAAGTTTAAAATTACGAATAAACCTTTTCATTTTTTTGGTACATTTGAAAAAAGTGGAAGTGGCACTCATAATTTTTGTTTCCAAAATAGTGGCACGCTTCCGAAAAAGGTTGGCTACCCCTGAGTTTGAGGTATCATTCTTTCATACTGCTCTTTATCATTTAAGGGAACGTACCCATCATACTACGTGACCTGTTTAGGGGGGAGGGGGTCTTCAAAATACCACGCTTGGTCACAGGGGGGAGGGGGGGCTTAAGGTTTCGTCACGTAGTCAAAAAATAAAGAAAAAAAATACTTGTTCTTGTAAATTATGTTACTGTTACAATAACTTTTACATAAGTTTTTCTTCTTGATAATATATTTTCCACTTGTATGCACGCATCTTGGCGTCACGAGGCAAGCGCTGTGTTAATAAAGACAAATATTAAGCCAAATTAACTTTTTTTAACTTTCTGTTTGCAAAAAATGATTAAGAACCGTATTTATGAACTACTACGTGAAAACTAGAGGGGGAGGGGGGGTCTTGGCACATACTACGGGTGGTCACCAAGGGGGGGAGGGGATCAAAAACAGTAAAAAATAGGTCACGTAGTATGGGTACGTTCCCTAAGCTGGAAAAACTAAGCTGGAGTTTGTGGATGAAAAAAAGTTGTTTTACTTAATCAAAAGTAAATAACCACTGTCAACCCTTTCAATGATAAGCCGCCCGAGATCAAACCCTTAAAAAAGTTTTGAGTTAAGCTTAAAAGGAAGCCATGTGTATTTTGTGAGAACCTATTTTTGTGGAAAGTTTCACTCTTGGGGTAGGATGGGACACTGACTTTGGGAGGGGAAAATGAATTTTTTTTTCTTCCCACGGGAACTTGCCTGTTCACTATCGATGAACAGAATATAAATGCAATGTTACCTCCACCAGAAATGATTGGTGGCACTAGTCTAACACAATCATACTTTTCTTTTGATTAATACTTCACTAGTATAATTTAAGATAAATAACCCTTGGCTTTTACAATAAATAATAAGAATGTGAATAAACTTTATCTGTCATTTTTTTCTCCATATTTTTGAAAATTAATTACGAATTTAAATTTTGCCCCATCCTAAGGTAGGATGGGACATTTTTCTCGTTATGTTGTTGTTGCTTCATAAACCTTATATTTTAATACCCATCATCTAGTTCAGTGGTTTTCTCAACGGGGTGGTGAACCTGTATTGGGGGGCGATGAGTTTGGAACAGTGGTGGTGGATCGAAAAGGAAGCTATAAAAAATAGCTAGAATTAATTTTTTTCGTGCTAAAAATTCAAAATTTTCTGTGGGTGAACCCCCAAACCCCCCCCCCTTACTATGGCAGTGGTTTCAAACTGATGGACCACAGGCGATTCCTGAGAGATCCGAAAGTAGTCTGAAATTGAAAAGTTTTCTGAAGGACAAGTTCACCAACTCATTTTTACCACTAACATTTGCTTCTTTAAGCACCCTATTATCAGTTTTAAGTAGTAAGGAATGAAAACACAAAGAAGAATAAAAACATACATTCTATAGGCATATATTAATGTGTAAAAATAAATGTTTTTACTTGGAAGAGATAATCAGCAGATTGCCAAGTTCCCTTTCCAACGAATTTGGTGGCTTAGTTTACTAATAATATACTACCTAATATACTTAAAATTACTTTTAATATTAAGTAATCGCCCTAAATTACAGAATTTTCTTAGTGGAGGGCGTTGAAACATTATTTTTTAATACGTTAAAACTTTTCAAAATGTTATTTCGAAAGTTATTCATGTTTGTGCTCTAGCAAAAACTTAATTTTTTCAAAAAATATTTTTCTACATAAACTGTCCCGCCACTCTCCCTCACTTAATTTCAAGGGGGAGGGGAAGATCTAAAGCAGTGGGTCCCAACCAGTGGTATGCGGACCATATAGGTGGTCCGTGATAGTCTTGGAAGTGGTCCGTGAAAGAGCCCGGTAAAGCACAAAACAATCCAATAAGTACAAATTTCAGTGATTTGAACGAGAAAAGATGGAATTATGTCCGTTACTACGACTCTCAGCTGAGTAATTTGTGGGGATAACAGTTACCACTTAATTATTAACAATACTTGTGTGTACTATGCATATTTAAAGTGAATTAGAGCTCTTAAAAAAACTCCGCAACATTTCTGTAGGTCCCCGAAGATTTAATTATATCATAAACTTCTCAACTCTTGTGAGATATAATTAAGATTTTCTTATGTAAAGTAGAATTATAATCAAGAGGATCACATAAATTTACATGTTTTATTATAGGGATAATAAACTTTCATCTTGAAATTTTGTGAAGATAAGGATTTTATAAGTTACAAAGGGTGGTCCGTGAAGATTCCAATTCTCAGACTTAAGGTCCGGGGACTTCTTTGAGTAGGGAACCACTGTTTTAGAGGGTAGATAAATAACAGGTTGCGGTCAACCAAGCGCAACCTTTAAGGAGGCGGTAGTCTTAAAAAGGTTGAGAACCACTTATCTAGTTTATATTTTTTAATACGTTAAAACGTTTCGAAATGTTATTCCGAAAGTTATTCATGTTTGTGCTCTAGCAAAACCTTAATTTAGATAAAAAAAAACGTTTGTACGAAAAACAGCCTCCCACTTAATTTCAAGGGTGAGGGGGGAAGATGTGAAGGTTTTGGAGGGTACATAAAATACTTAATTTAAAAAAAAAAAATATATATATATATATATATATATATTTGTACGAAAACAGTCCCGCCACTTAATTTCAAGGGGGAGGGGGGGGTTGGAGGGTAGATAAATAACAGCCGTAGCTCCCTAGTTGTAAAGAATTAAAATTATTTTTAGTTTATGAGTTTTCCACCAGTTAGAGCAGTGGTTCCCAACTCAGAGAAGTCCGCAGACCACTAAATTTAAAATTGGAGCCTTCACGGACTTTTATAGCTTAAAATCCTACACCCAGACAAAATTACAAGATCAATGTTTATTTTCCTTAATAAGCATGTAAATTTATATGATGCTCTGAATGATAATTCTATTTTAAGACAATTTTAATTATAACTCACAAGAGTTAAGAATTTTCGTTATGGTATAATTAAATCTTTGTGGGACCTACAAAAATGCAACCGAGTTTTTTCCAGAGCACTTAATTTCACTTTAAATACTTATGGTACACAAAAGTGTTGTTAATAATTTAGTGGTGACTATTATCGCCACAAACTATACTCAGTAATCTCTCGTCACGGATATAATTCAATCTTTTCCCCTCACTTTCTAGACTCTCTCGGACCACCTATGGTCCGCGGACTTGTCTGAGTTGGGAACCACTGATCTAAAGAAGGTTTCGGAGGGATAAATAACAGGTTGCGGCGGTCGGTCAACTCACCGCAGTGGAGACAGCAGAAGATGAGGGTGATGAGGAGGACCATGGCCGTGAGAGGAGAGGGGTCTAGGGGGCCGCGCGACGTCCCCATGTCTCATGTCCAGGGGGGTTCATGTCCATGCGGCCCCACCATTCGCAGAAGGAGGCACCATGGCGGCCGGATGAGCGGAGGTCCGGATCAGCGACGCCTCGGGCTGCTCTGCCCTCTCTGGCCGAGGTTCGAAGGGCGCTCGGCAGGGGGCGCTCCACCGCGGTCCCGGGACTCTCTCTCCATCCTCCTCACCCCCCCCCCCTTCCCCCGTGGAGCTAGGGAGGGGAACAGGGCGCCCGTCGTCCCTTCCAATTCGATGGAGGCTGCTGAAGCCAAGCGCGGATCCAGGGAGGGGGCATCTGGTCAATTGCCCCCCCCCCGTGGACTTGGTCCAAAACGAGTTAAAACCCTACATTGGGTCAAATTTCTAAAATTTTCTGGGGGAGGACACCCAGACCCCCCTTTTCGGTTAATAACAGCATTATTTACTACTTTTTATGTTAAGTTCTTAAGAATGCAAATACTATCTAATAATATATTGAACCTATTAGGGTCCGTCCATAAATGACATCGCACTCGGAGGTATTCAATTTGTGACAAGCGGGAGGAGGGCAAAAGTTAAACCCATCTAGAGCAGAGATGACCTCTCATCTCAGAGGATGGGCCCGTCCTAAAAGTTGAAAAATGAGTCAAGAGACTACATTGTATGGTCTAATTTTAAAAAAATTCTGGTTGACGACCCCCAGACCCCCTTCCTGTTAACAAGTTAAAATCCTGTTTTTTAGGGTCAAATTACAAAAAAATTTCTGGGGGAGGACCCCCAAACCCCCCTTTTGTACTTAGAACTCTATTACTCATAACTTTTTAAACATTAAGTTCATCAAAATGCAAATCTCTCTATATATAATGAAGGTGTCCGTGCCTGGGTTCCTGCCTGGGTTTGTCCGGAACAGATTTGGCTCAATTTCTCCAAAACTACCCGTCCGAATCGAACCAAACTTGGTACACATACGTATGGGGACGGGGGAAAGACAATGACATCATTTCCAAATTTCTAAAACCACCCCTTCATCCCCTATAAGGCCTTTTTGTAAAATTCACCTTACTTCTCCGCTAAAGAAGATCTGTTTAACTAGCATTGTTGTAAAGAAAACCATCAAAAAACAATTTTACGCATAAGAAAGTATTTCTAGATAAAACTACACTAAAACTGTGTTTTAAAAAAGTTATTGATATATTTTTTTTAAATGTAAATGATTCAAATAAAAATTCTAATTAATATACATTTAGATTTTTCAAAAAAAAAAAAGATTAACATTTTATTTCCACATACATCATAAATTTTGGCTTGGCTTACTAGAGACCGGCTTACTAGATTAATACAGGCTAAAAACCAGATTTTGTAGAGTATCTAAAAAAAGGTTTTATTTATTGGCTGTATAATACCTCTTTTATTTTTTAAAATGTGTCGAATAACTTTCTTATAATGACAACAGGGGGTTAGATACTTTTCTCTTGTAACCTTTGGTACTCGATGTCAAAATCACACTGCATATAGTTTTTAAAATTTTGGTAGAGATCAATGCTGTAAATAAAAGTAGTTTTTTTTTTATGGGAATCATTTGATACTAGGTAGTTATAATCAATGTTTGGAACAGTAATCTTCCGTATAGTTTAGATGGGACTTATACAAAGTAGGAAATGGAGGGGTTTTAATCAAGACCCTCTATATAATGGCCTCACAACTCGGGTGGGTGACGTCACACTTTCCGCCACCTTTGACGTCACATGCAAAACGACACCATGATTTATATGTAACGCTGAACAAGGAATATTCGTGTTTTTGTTATTAACATTAATGTATCGATGTAAAAACATACGCCGTGATATTAATTTTTAATGGCTATCGCTATTCAAACCAGAGTTTAATAAGTAGAAATCTGAAATAAGCATAAAGTATCAAAAATGTCTTTTAATTTAACAAAATTGATGGAACAACAAACAAAAATGTGATGCCATCTGAGAAAAATGTAAAAATACAAATCAGAAGAATTAACTAGAACTTAGTGCTACTAGTGCATTTCCCGCAACAATAAATATAATGCTTGATTCTCATCAGTTTAATCTCATAATAAATTAAAGAATTTAGTGTAATTAAATAAATTGTTTACTGTTGGAAGAATTCGAAAATTCAATTATTTGTTTTAATTTTTAATAGATTTTACTTTTTATTTTACTAGTGATTTTTTTTTTAATTTCCTAGATAAACTTAATATTGTGAGAAAAACCTACATGACATGCATTCATTATTTGTAAACTGAACTAAAAGCCATGTTAGTCCTAAGGCTAAAAAACTGAATGAAAATACAAAAAAACTGTACAAAAGCGACAAAATTTTGATTCTAAACGAAAGATTTTGAGTTTCCAGAACAGTATTATCAGCCTTGAAGGCATACATAACGCGAGGAGTTAAGAAAGTAAGTTTTTATGCTCCATAGACTTAGCATGGGAAATTTAGCAATTTTCCGCCACCTTTGACGTCACAGTGACGTAGTTGTCAGGCTTTGTATATAGAGGGTGTTGTTTTAATTCTCAAAGAGATACCGGAATGGAGCTTAGGTGCCTTCCACCTCATAACAGAATAATACGTTTAAAAATAGTAGCCAATAAAAAAAATTAAAATTACCAAATAAACTTTTAAAAACAACCCCCCAAAAAATAATTTTGTTTTATCAATTTTCTGATTTTTTTTTCAAATAGTTAATTAAAAATAAAAAGCTTTTTTACTTATGTGATTTTCAGAGTTATTCTGATTTGTAAAACATTTTGGGGGAGAATTCTTATAGATTTAAATTAAAGTTGATTGAAAATACTAATAATATTTAATTTATTACAAAAATAATTTAAAATTCTTAATTTTCTGGGGAAAAAACAAATCGGAATAATATTTCTTTGTAAAGAAAACTTTTAATTTTCAATTATTAATATTGAAGGAACATGATAAATCGTCTGCAGCTGTTTTTTATTATACACTAAAAATACCTGGCAATATAGTACATTTCATATAAAGTGACTGTTTAGTTTACAAGAGCGACTGAGTGAACTATCTCCCCTACTGTCCTGAAACGATAAGTAGTATATTTATAAATTCTATATTCTCAATTTGTTGTGATATTTGTGTTTTCTTCTACCGTTTTATTTAGTTTTCTTTAACTACTAATAATAGTTTTTATTACCCTCATCAGATCATACTCTCAATAGAGAAGTTTCTGGTGATTTTGGTGTTCTAAGATAACTATTATATTTTCCTTACTGTGCCACATAAAATATTATAATTTTACACTTAAAATAGTGTATTGAGAGTGCTATTCATAAAACGTTTTTAGGGGTTATATAAATTATATCGAGAATCGGTTGTTCACGGAATTTATTTACCGTTTTGTTGATTCGATAAGAATTCCATATTCAGTTATTTTCTGTAGTGTACTGTCGTACCGCGAGGAGAAGAGCTTTTGACGTCATACGATGATGCTGCGGTTGTTATAGAAACGGATTATTCCACTGAATTTTGGGGGTGATGGTTATTCACTTGGCGCTAAAATAAATGTTCCGAGCCAAATCTGAGTGGCTATCTTTCAGCTGTGTTCTTCTTTCGATTCTAGAGTAACGAATTTTGGAATTTCCTTTCGCATTACATCTGATTTGATTAAATATTTCTAATCTGACCTTTTTCAACTGATCTGATCCATTTCAACTGATCTGATCCATTTTAACTGATCCGATCTATTTTAACTGATCTGATCTATTTTAACTGATCTGATCTTTTTCAACTGATCTTAAATATTTCACCGAATCTGATCTATTTAATTTGATATTATGTTATGTGATTTACATCAATTTATCTGATTTTATTTGGATATTTTATAATTTTTTGGATTTATAGTTACCGTGTTCATTAATTCGATTTTTATTAACGAGAAATTTCAAAGATAATCTATATTTTAATGTAGTTTAATAAAATATGATTATCTTATTTTCATTCGTGAAACGCGTTTTCTCACTCGCCAAATGTACGCTTAAAAACCCAAATAATGCCGTTCAATTCATACCAGCTTCCCTCTTCTTTTGGACTCGTCTACTCACGGCAACCCTGTTCAAAGCTCTTCTCCTCGCGGTATGACAGTATTTAGTGTTTTCTTCTAGCGTTTTACGTAGTTTTCTCTAACTTCTAATAATTGTTCTTAACACCCTCTTTAGATAAGTTTCTGTTGAATTTTGGTGTTCTGAGATACTTTTTGACACTTTACTTTCTGTGTCACATAAAATATAATTTTGGGAATCGATTATATCAAGCATTGGTTGTTAAGGTAATTTATTTACGGTTTTTTATTAGATAAGAATTCCATATTCAGTCATTTTCTGTTGTGTATTTTGTGTTTTCTTCTAGCGTTTTATGTAGTTTTCTCTACCTACTAATAATAGTTTTTAACACCCTCATTAGAAAAGTTTCTGTTGAATTTTGGTATTCCGTGATATCTATATTTGATATTTTCCTTTCTGTAACATAAAATTTACGCATAAAATAGTGTATTAAGAGTGTTATAACACTGATTACCCATTTGAAGTTTCTAGAGGAAATATTAATTATAAAGCTCCATTATGAACGTTTAAATTTCTGTCTGATATTTAAAATTGGTGAATTTTGACGGTTTTATTTCAAAATTAATTTTATTGATAAGTTATAGATTGAATTATGTGAGCTATTGAGAAGAGGATTGTTTAAGATTTCGTATCAATAATGCCTCCAAAGAAACGTCAGAAGAAAGAAGAAACTCCTGATGAGAGAAGTAAAAGGCTTCTTCAAGAACGTGAACGAAAGGCGGCACGACGGGCCTCTGAAACTTGTGAGCAGCGCCACGCTCGCTTAAAAGACGTGAGGGAGAAGAAAGCTGGACGTACAAAAGCTCTTGATGCATCCGAGACACCAGGAGAGCGTGAAGCTCGATTGAAGGACAAGAGAGAGAAGGAATCTACACGCACAGCTGCTCTTAGTGAGTTAGAGACAACGGGAGAGCGTGAAGCTCGATTGAAGGACAAGAGAGAGAAGGAATCTACACGCACAGCTGCTCTTAGTGAGTCAGAGACACCAGGAGAGCGTGAAGCTCGATTGAAGGACAAGAGAGAGAAGAAATCAGTACGCACAGTTGCTCTTAGTGAGTTAGAGACACCAGGAGAGCGTGAAGCTCGCTTGACGGACAAGAGAGAGAAGGAATCTTCTCGCACAGCTGCTCTAAGTGAGTTAGAGACACCAGGAGAGCGTGAAGCTCGATTGAAGGACAAGAGAGAGAAGAAATCAGTACGCACAGTTGCTCTTAGTGAGTTAGAGACACCAGGAGAGCGTGAAGCTCGCTTAAAGGACCAGAGGGAAAATAAATCTGCACGTAGATCTTCAAGAAGAGCTGAACCTCCGGATTTGACATTACAAGGCCTTAATTATGATTCATCTAAGGATTACTCACAGCATGCAAGAGTACAAATTGGAAAAATGGATGTAGTTTGCTGCTATTGTCAAGCTCGAAGATTTAAGTCTGAATCCCCTGGAATTTGCTGCAAGAACGGAAAAGTCAAGCTGGATAATCTGGAATCGCCTCCTCAAGAGTTATCGGCATACATGACAGGAGATACCCCGGAGTCGAGGCATTTCCTTAAAAACATTAGGAAGTATAATTGTTGCTTCAATATGACTTCATTCGGTGCAACTTCGATTGTGGAACAATCTGGATTTCCGTCGACATTCACCGTTCAGGGACAGGTTTATCACCAGGCCGGATCGTTGTTGCCTCCAACAGACGAACCATCCAAGTTCCTCCAGTTATACTTCGTTCAAGATGAAGAACGGGAAACCGACCAACGGTGTTCCTACATCTTAGGAACCAGGAAAGAAATTGTGTCGAGCTTGCAGAAGATGTTTCACGAACGAAATTCTCTCATCCAAATGTTCAAGACTTCATTGCAACAAATGCCAACCGATGACTTTAAAGTTGTCATCAAAGCAGACAGAAAACCAGTCGGGGAACATGAACGTCGTTTCAACGCTCCTGAAGCTAATGAAGTAGCTGTAGTTATATCAGGTGAAGAGTGTGATCGTCGAGATATTGTACTGCAAAGAAGAGGAGGATCCTTGCAGCGCATATCGGAAACCCATAGATCCTATGATGCTCTTCAGTATCCAGTTATCTTTCCATATGGTGAGGATGGATATCACTTTCTCCTGAAGCAAGTCGATCCAAGGACAGGAGATCCTACCGGAAAGAAAGTATCTGCCATGGACTTTTATGCGTACAGAATAATGGTTCGAGGAAGCGAGCAAAACCATCTATTGAACTGTCGGCAACTGTTCCACCAATTCTTAGTAGACATGTACGCGAAAATCGAGAGTGAACGCCTGCTGTACATTCGGCTTAATCAGAAGAATTTGCGAGTTGAAGAATATGTGCACTTAAGGGATGCAGTGACCAATGATGGAAACGTTGAAAACATGGGAGCACTGGTCATTCTACCAGCTACATTCACCGGAAGTCCCAGACACATGCACGAATACACTCAAGATGCAATGACCTATGTGAAAACGTACGGGAGGCCCGACCTATTCATCACATTTACCTGCAATCCAACATGGCCCGAAATAAAGGAAATTCTTACGAACGGACAAGCACCCAGCGAGCGGCATGACTTGATTGCAAGGGTTTTCAAGCGTAAACAATCAGGACTCATCGACGTCATAACAAAGGACCACGTCTTCGGAGCGACAAGGTGCTGGATGTATTCGATCGAGTGGCAGAAGCGAGGACTACCCCATTCTCACAATTTAATCTGGTTAGTGGATAAAATGCAGACAACACAGATTGATCAAGTGATATCCGCCGAATTGCCCAACCAAAGTCAAGATCCTGTGCTGTTTGAGATAATAACGAAGAACATGATTCATGGGCCTTGCGGAAAACTGAACCCGAAATCTCCATGTATGAAGGACAACAAGTGCACCAAGAAATACCCAAGACAACTGATCAAAGAGACGCAAACTGGAAATGACGGCTATCCTCTCTACAGACGAAGAGCTCCGGAAGATGGAGGTAATAAAACAAAGCTGAAGATGCGGGGAAACACCGAAGTAGACATTGACAACAGATGGGTTGTACCCTATTCTCCGCTGCTATCAAAAATGTTCGAAGCGCACATAAATGTGGAAGACTGTAACAGCATCAAGTGCATCAAGTATGTCTGTAAATACGCAAATAAAGGAAGCGACATGGCTGTGTTTGGGATTGAAAATGACAAGAAGAATGATGAAGTCGCTCAGTACCAACTTGGAAGATACATCAGCAGCAACGAAGCAGTTTGGAGAATCCTTGGATTTCAAATTCACGAAAGACACCCTACTGTTGTTCACCTAAGCATTCATTTGGAAAATGGCCAGCGTGTGTACTTCACTACAGGGAATGCGCGCACGTTAGTCGATCGACCACCTAACACTACTTTAACGGCGTTTTTTCAACTGTGCGAGCAAGACGACTTTGCAAGGACTTTGTTGTATCCAGAGGTGCCGAAATACTACACGTGGAATCCATCAAGAAAAGAATTTTGCAGAAGAAAAATCGGAGCACCGGTGCCTGGACAAGACGTACGTGCAAGCGAAGCATTGGGTAGAGTATACACGGTTCACCCCAACAATGCGGAATGTTACTTTCTTAGGATGCTTCTTCACACGACTAAAGGACCCAGATCTTTTGAAGACCTAAGAAGAGTTGACGGCGAAGTTTGTGAGACTTATAGAGAAGCGTGCCAGAAGTTGGGATTACTGGAGGGAGACCAGCACTGGGAAGACGCAATGAAAGAAGCAGAATTGATCTCTCTCCCAGAACAGATGAGAAACCTGTTTGCAATTATTTTGACGACGTGCAATCCTTCAAATCCAAGTTGTTTGTGGGAAACGTACAAAGAAGCCTTAAGTCAAGATGTACTCGCAAAATTGAGAAGGGAGAACCCATCGATTGAAGTTGATTTTGGACCAGATATATTCAACCAAGCATTAATTTTACTGGAAGACAAATGTTTAGGAATGGTAAGTAAAACAGCTGAACAACTTGGCCTCCCAGCACCTGTCAGAAACGTAGAAGGTACTCTTCATGCAGATTACATCAGAGAGAAGAACTACAACATCGAAGACCTGGAAGCATTTATTATGGAAAAGAAACCTCTTCTCAATCAAGATCAGAACACAGCATTCCACTTCATTATGGAGAAAGTTGAAAAAGAACAAGGCGGGATTATTTTTCTAGATGCTTCTGGCGGAACGGGGAAGACTTTTCTCACCAACTTGATACTAGCTGAAGTAAGAGTCAAAGGGAACATTGCTCTGGCAGTCGCCTCTTCAGGAATCGCCGCAACATTGATGGAAGGAGGAAGAACAGCCCATTCAGCACTCAAGTTGCCACTCGACATTGCCAGGCAGGAAAAACCTACGTGCAACATTAGCAAATCAAGCGGTCGTGCACAAGTGCTCAAGAAATGCAAGCTTATCGTGTGGGACGAATGCACTATGGCCCACAAGAAATCACTCGAGGCCCTTGACTACACTCTCAAAGATCTCAGGGAAAACAAGAATTTAATGGGAGGAGCTCTGGTTCTTCTCTGTGGAGATTTTCGTCAAACTTTGCCGGTCATCCCAAAGTCAACACCAGCTGATGAAATAAATGCGTGTTTGAAGCAATCCATTTTATGGAAACACGTGCAAAAGGTAACGCTGAGGGAAAACATGAGAGTACACCTAGGAGACCAGGGAGCAGAAAGTTTCTCAAGAAAGTTACTGGATGTCGGAGAAGGAAGAGTAGAAGCGTTATCTTCAGGAAACATCAAACTAGACTCGGAGTTTTGTCACTTGATATCGTCTGTAGCGGAACTGACTAACGCCATTTATCCGGATGTGCACAGAAATCATTCCAACCTGAAGTGGTTACAAGAACGAGCCATACTTGCTGCTAGAAACGAAGACGTCCATCAAATAAACAGCGAAGTACTCAAAAAGATACCAAGCGAAGTCAAAGAATACAAGTCCATCGACACTGTAGTAGATACCGATGAAGCCGTCAATTTCCCGACAGAGTTTTTGAACTCACTGGATCCACCAGGATTACCACCCCACAGACTTCAACTGAAAGTTGGATCACCTATAATTTTGCTCCGAAATTTGGATCCACCTAAACTGTGCAACGGAACAAGACTCTACATAACGAAGATGATGAACAACTTATTGCAAGCCACTATACTTACAGGAAAAGGAAAAGGAGAAACCGTGTTCATCCCGAGAATACCCCTATGCCCGTCGGATCTTCCTTTCAGCTTCAAGAGATTCCAGTTCCCCGTGAGACTCGGATTTTCGATAACCATCAATAAAGCCCAAGGACAGACCATCAAGTTTTGTGGAATCGACTTGCGATCTCCATGTTTCTCACACGGGCAACTGTATGTAGCTTGCTCTAGGGTTGGTTCACCGTCCGATTTATATATCCTAACTAATGGAGGTGAAACCAAAAACATCGTACACAGGCAAGTATTGTGTTAGTATCATTTAAATACTTTAACCATATATCTGTTTTTGACTGTAGCATTGTTTTATGTGGGGGTTTTTTTAGAATTATTTACATTTTATTTTATCATTGCTTTGTCATAATCTAAATTTTCCTTTCTAGGTGCAATTCAATTTTATATTTTTCATAGAGTTTCGGATATAAACCCAAAAATTATAAATTAAATCTCTTTAAAAACTGTGTTAATTGATCAAAATTTTAATACCATAATTTTACATGGCATCTAAAATATTTAAATTCAGTATCATATCGAAAATGATAGTTAAAAAAGCGTTCATTCATGTGAAATAATATAATGTGTAGGGAAAAAAGGCTCTCAACTAAATTACTAGCTGCTTATTGTCGGCCTATAAGTGATACATCATATGAGATAAAAATGTTAATTTTGATATCATTTTAATCTGAAAATGAAGCCCTATTAACTAGCGAGGAGTCGATCGTAGCTGTTTAAAATTTAGGAAAAACGAATGAATGAAATCATATCTCTAACAAATGACAGAACCTAAAAACTGTGCAACCCTTTAAAATTAAAAATAGTGGGGGGAAAGTTATATTTTTATATTAACTAAAATTTTTGAAAAGGGAAAATAATAAGAACATTGAAATGGCGATTAGAAATGCAGTTCAGCAACTCTGATAAATATATATACTTTTTTGTACTTTTCTTTATTATTTCAGTTTTATCCGGTTTAGGTTTTTCCAAATATATATATATATATAGGTCCCTGATTAGCTTTGTTACAAGCGCTAATCAGGGGTAAAAAATGGAAAAAAAGAATCATTTTTTCCATTTTTTATGGAGTGTAAAGTAGCAGGCCTCCACGTGGTGCACTCTGGGTCATGCTAAATCTGCTGCATTTTGAAATTATAAAACTATAAAAAATATAAATGTATTGTATATTCATCGAATAACCCCTTCCACCCATAGAAGATAACAGTTCGGCCACCTGTATGTCTAAAACCGACCACTGTTTTATTCTTCCCCTGATAAGACTAATAAAAAATCTTATTGAGTGTTAAACACGCATTAGCTATATATCGATATTTTAATAATTAATGTATGCAAAAATTTTAAATGATTATGCCATACATTAACCCGTGCAAGGCCGGGTAAATCAGCTAGTCCTATATAAAAATATATATCAGAAATTCGGACTAAGTGTACCAAAACTAGTTAAATTTTTTAAAATTTTGGGGGAAGACCGCCAGACCAGGGGGACCACGAGACTCTCTCTATCTTATAAAGATTAAAAATTATAGAAATTTCAAAATCTTGTTGTTTTCTAACTTTAATCATAACCCTAAGAGTTTCAAAATGCTTTAAAATACTACTTCTAAAGGTCAAATTTCAAAAAATTGTAACTAAAATGGCGGCGAATCCTTCATTGTCCAGTCTCTCTATACTATAAACTATAAAGGGTCTCTAGTTTTGGTCATCAAGATATCAAGTCATCAAGGGTGGGAAAAAAAATTTGGTAACCCCTGGCCTCTAGAGCAAGGGGGTCTCCGAAGATATTAGATCAGGGGCCACATATTGCAAATCCACAAATGAAATGACCCAAATATATTCGCGCCTCGGTATTTCTGGCTGTGTTCACATAGTTTTTGCAAATACTTGGTTCGATAACATTCCTTTTGGCCGCCATTGATATTCACGGGAGCGGAGAGTTCCGTGAAACTATTTCACTTCACTTCTCTCCGAAACTATTTCCTCCGTGCACATATTTTTTTAAAAAAAAAGTTGATTTCTTTGGTTCCGTTAAATATTTCCGAGCTACTTTCGACGCCAAATATTCGTAAAACTTGCATGGTTTCCATTCATTGATGTAACTGAATGTTTTTGTTGCAATAATTCTTATTTTTTGACGAGCCCCGGCGAGTTTCTCTCTCTCTCTCTCTCTCTCTCTCTCTCTCTCTCTCTCTCTCTCTCTCTCTCTCTCTCTCTCTCTCTCTCTCTCTCTCTCTCTCTCTCTCTCTCTCTCTCTCTCTCTCTCTCTCTCTCTCTCTCTCTCTCTCTCTCTCTCTCTCTCTCTCTCTCTCTCGTGCCAGCAAAAGTTCTGTTTGGGTCTGTCTTACTTGACGAAGATATGCATAGGCGTAACGAGGGAGGGGGTTATTGGGGATGTAACCCTCCCCCATTACATCGACCGTTTCTGAAACATGAAAAACTGAAAAAATTTCGATTTACAAGAAATGTGTTTCACAAGGAACTATTCTTTTAGGAATTAACCCAAAGGGCCTCAAAATAAATTTAAACACTACATTGAGAGACAAATTTTAAAACATTTCTGGGGTAGAACCCCCAAACCCCCCTCTAAAATTTTTACGTCTGTTATACTGTGTTTTCCCCTTGAAAGTTAAGCCTCTTAGATAAAGTTTTCCCTTCGGAAGTTTTGCAAAAAAAAAGTTTATATTATACCTATATTATGAGAATTTTTTTAAAGGGAGTAATATGTTGGAGTGGTTGACTGTCAGAGTAACACCCCCATGAAACAACTCTAGTTACGCCACTGAAGGTATATAAGCGGATTCTTGAGAACAAGCACACAATTAAGGCAAATATGTGTGAGGAATCCCAATTCCAAAACAATGGTTGGATGGGTTGGATTAGTCACATATATTCTCCGGCTTGTGACGAGGTTAGTAACTAGAATAAACTTTTAACTGAGCCTGTTCTGATTGGTTGGTTGAAATTTCTCTAGGAAAATAAAACAATTACTGGGGATTGAACCCAGGAACTGTCGCATGCTAAGCAAACATCCTATACCACTGCTCCAGCGGGGATTCTATAACCTTAAAACTTAAATAAGTTGAGTGTTATAATATTATAACATCTTTATAGGGTTAACTTTTGACGCAGGCGCAGTGTTGCGGATTGTTAAAAGTTCCATCTAGGCACTATACTCGACAGCAACGTTTCTTGAACCCAGTAGGTCACAAATGAGGAAGGAGAAATCGGTAAACACAAAGCCTGTTGGGTTGCTAGGAGGAGTTTCGGTACGCAAATCGTGATTAAAAAGCCCTATATTTACATGGGTTTAACAAACTAATCATGTTTTTAAATTGACGTTCTTCATTTCACTCAAAATTTAGACACCGCGATGGGAACTACTTTGTTTGTTAGTGACGTCAGAGGGTCAACTTGAGTTTCTGTCCAGTATAGTCTCTTTCCGGCTTGTGTGTTTGATCTCAAGGATCCGCTTATCCCGCCGCAAGGACCTTCGTCAAGAAAGACAGACCACAACAGAAATTTACTGACACAGAGAGAGAAAGTACACCCAGGGCAAAGGCCTTAATCGAACCGACGCTACGGCTGGTACAGTGCGCAGACTGCTAGCATGGTTGGTAGCACGTAAACCAACCCGCCAAGTCCAAAAATTACTGAAATTAGAGTCTAATCTGGGACGGTGGTAGCGGGGTTTAGTTGTAACGCTTTGTGTACGCATCCAGTGCCTTAGAAAAGGCACTGTCTATTTTCCCGGCAGATATACTTTCGAACTCTAGTCCTGTTTACCAGGCACTTGCCCGACACGGTTCTGATTGGAGAGCCGGAACCGCGAGACCTACGGCGCATGCGCCAACTAGTGCCAACTGCCGGTTTTAACGTCTAAATAGACACTTCTTTTAGGGAAAAAGGGGAATAAAAAAATATAAATCATAGGATTTGAACGGCTTAAAGTTTTCCTATAAAAGATGTGTAGTAAGTAAAAAAACATTTTTATATTTAACAAAAAAATGGAAATTCTGATTATTTTTCAACTCACTTTGATTTTTGCCTCTTAACTGCAACCATTCTTCCCCCCCCCTACTGTTTACTTATTATATTCCCAACCGAACGGCAAATTTTATCAGCTAGATAAATTTAGGGGAACGATTGAAACGCCCAAAAAACGTAACCATGGTTTACTGCAACTTGGATTACAACGCGACTACACCTCTAGATCCCAAAGTGAAGAAAACTATCGACATCACGCTCGAAAATGCCTGGTTCGAAGATTCAAGCCGCTCGCACGACATCGGAAAGGAGGCCAAAAGTGTGATAGAAGAAGCTCGTCGGAAAGTCGCCGAAATGATCGGATCCGCCCCCCACGAAATAATTTTCACCTCCGGTGGAACCGAGACCAACTCTGTGGTCATCGAGACTGCAATGACACGCAAAGGGGCGATAGTGAAACCGCACGTCATAACGTCCAACATCGAGCACGAGTCCATCCGCCTCCCTCTCGAAAAACTAGTGCGAAAAGGCAAAATCGAAGCCACCTTTGTCCCGGTTTCGAACGGAGGCAGGACAGTCGCCAGTGATATGGTGAGTTTCGTCCGACGCAACACGTGTCTGATCACTCAGAAATGTGATCAAACGGCTCTGGCCAGCAGCGGTCACCTACTTGCTCAGAGACATGTCTCCCCCGGAGCAGAGGAATATTCGATCTGCCCAAAATGCAATGTGCCCCCCCAGGCCCCCCTTGCTCATATACTATTTGAAAGAGCAGATATATTAAATTATTGGCCAGAGGGGGTCTTGAGAGGCTTGATAGCCTACTATGGGTTCAGGGATCTAGTTTGATGTTTCGGTCAGGCCACAGAGAAATATCCTAACAGAGGGTCCACGAGGCTATTTTCAAATGCGTTACTGATGTGAGGGCGCCACACTAGAGTTTGGAACGTATGCCGGCCGCTTAAATCTCTCGCCAAATTAGAACTCAGCGCATGCGCAGAAAGGTGTTTTCGATCTCCCATAGGCAGCCGGCGAACGATTCAGACTGGATCCAAACGCTAGTGAGTTTAGTGCGATCCCAGCGCCACAAGTCTCCCAACCTGTAACAAGATGTCATGATTTTCGATTTCCATTATGGCCTATGGCCGTGGACTCTCTGTTCTAGTACTCTGTGGGTCAGGCCAGATTGGGATAAGAAGCAACAACAGAGTTGTTAGCTTTAAAAAATAAAAAAGAAAGATTAAGACACCCCTTAAATTAAAGCTCGAATTAAATTTATGAAGCTAACAATGTGACAGTGGTATACTTGGTCAGTTACCCTTCTAAAGGTTTGATTCTAAGTGAAGCATCTTTCTATTTATTACATATAATTGTTGAAAGATGTTAAAGACAAGGTAAGCATCTTTCCCTTTCATCTAACGGTACCTGCGCTTTTAGTTACCACTTTAGAAATTAAGAAAAAGTTTTGAAGTCAAGCAAGAAAACTTTTTTCTTTTAATACTACCTTTGATTCAGTCGCCTCTCAAAGAATTAGGAAAAAATTATGAAGTTAAAATGAGACCCCCAAGGTGGATGGTTGGGGTTTGTTAAGCCGACTATAATGGAAAAAGTGGTGACCATGATTAGTCAACCACTATCTGCCGGAATGAACTGCGCATTCGCTGGACAGATTTTATTTCCATATTGGCAAGTGTGAGAAAAGGGAGTATTTTTCACCATAGCCATAACCACTGGTTCGGGAAAGGTTCGGAAACTCCAACTCTCAAGCGTCACCTCCAGCCATGGACCGGTTTCGTCCTTGTTAGGACTCATCAGCACGGCATAGGAAGGTAACGCAAGAGAGTGGAGGAAGGCTTCTAGTCAAGCCGACTATAATGGAAAAAGTGGTGACCATGATTAGTCAACCACTATCTGCCGGAATGAACTGCGCATTCCCTGGACAGATTTAATTTCCATATTGGCAAGTGTGAGAAAAGGAGTATTTTTCACCATAACCACTGGTTCGGGAAAGGTTTGGAAACTCCAACTCTCAAGCGTCACCTCCAGCCATGGACCGGTTTCGTTCTTGTTAGGACTCATCAGCACGGCATAGGAAGGTAACGCAAGACAGTGGAGGAAGGCTTCTAGTCAAGCCAACTATAATGGAAAAAGTGGTGACCATGATTAGTCAACCACTATCTGCCGGAATGAACAGCGCATTCCCTGGACAGATTTAATTTAGAACTTGATACTTAACTATTTAGTTAGAAAATTTAGTTTACTTTTTGTAATATAGATGGCGCCAGCACCATGCCGATTCAAATGCGCATGCGTGTGGACTTAAATAAAATAATACGTTTAATAAAATAGTATTAGCTGGGGATCGAACCCAGGAACTGCCGTATGCTAGGCAAATACTAGCACACCAAGCCATCCGTTCCTACAGCTGTGATAATCTTCTAATTAATTTAAAGTTAATAAATAGAAAATAGAATAGATGACATAGAATAAATATAAAATTTAATTTAATAAATAGAAAACACCGGGGATAGAACCCAGGTCCAGAGCATGCAAGCCACACACGCATCCACTGAGCCATAGACTCACACAGCTACGGAAACATATAATAACTGTGGATATTAATTTTGGAATTTAAATATACATATATAAATATGCATATGAAGTAATCTATGTGGACGGACACACGAAATTTATTTGAAGTCCACACGCATGCGCATTGGATCAACTAGAAAGAAGATTGGTTGGCATGGTAACTAGAAGGAAGAACAGAGAACTGATTGGTTGGTTCAAATTTCTCTAAATAAATGTAATATTTTTTTTTATTAAATTTCTCTAGGGAAAATATATAAGTTTTTAAAATAAAATAAGAATCGGGCATAGAACCCAGGAACTGTCGTATGTCGTATGCCACTAGCCCGTGAATCCGAAGCACCCTTCCTACGTAGAAGGCCGTTCCACGTGGGTGAAGAAGGGTGGAATGGGAGAGCGATAACATAACAGCAACAACCGGTGTCTTGTTTTCACTTCCCCGGGAGCACGTGTTTGGTTACATTCAGAGTTGCTTGGTTCTGATTTTAATCATTAATAACAGCATTAATTCTTAATATAATAAAATTAAAGAAAATTAATTAGTAGTATACTGTGAAAAAGTGGTTGGCAAGATTTTCTGCATTATTATAATTTTTAAAACCCTGCTTGTTTTATAATCTAATGTTCGTATAATTATTTAATGCATAGAATTAATTAAAAAGTGATTAATGTAAAGTGAGTGATGATAAGTGAATTATAAATCACTACTTAGAAATATGATATTAATTTATTTTAAATCCATTTCCAATAGTACAGAACTGTTAATTCAATTTAATAATAGGAAAATAACAAACTTTGGAAATTTGATTAATCACTGCTATAATAGAGA
The DNA here is from genome assembly GCA_963680715.1 of Tetragnatha montana. Classification (NCBI taxonomy): domain Eukaryota; kingdom Metazoa; phylum Arthropoda; class Arachnida; order Araneae; family Tetragnathidae; genus Tetragnatha; species Tetragnatha montana. The sequence continues at coordinate 62,956,029 of OY796675.1, read as the reverse complement.
AAAGATAAAAATTACTTATATTTTATATTAGTTACATGCGCACTGAAAGAACCGAAGCTCCATCTTATTCACCCTACTACTCACGGGCTAGTTCTAGACACTCTTGTCCCCCTACAAAGCCCATGTTCTAGGAACCGCTCAACTCATAGAAGAGATTGGTTCGAGTCCAGCTGCCATTCGAAACATAATAAACTAAGTTCTTGTTATACCCTCTTTGTCATGTTATTTATTTCGAGGTGGTTATTTCCACGAAGCATGCGCAGTAATAGGAGTTTGTTATTACATGCTTTAAAACATTAAAATTATGTTATTGTCCAATTCTGGCAACCGCACCGATGACCTTAGTGGTAGGGTGTGCGGCTAGTAACAGAATGGTCCCCGGTTCGATTCCTGGCTGCTTCTATTGATTATTGTGCTTTAATTTAACTTGTAATTTTCCAGAAATAGCGAGATTAGAGTAGAGTTTAGTTGTTACTTTAGTGGAATAAACCAGTGCCTATTTATTTTTCAATTTTTTTTCTACGCGAATTATATAATTGCGCATCCATACGTCAGAACTTGTAAACAAGTGTGGCTTGGTACTTCTTAGGTTATTTAATTAATTAGGCGCATCTGGAGTTGGCTCACATTTTCACTGTCAATGTTCATCACCGACATTTCACTTACTTGTCATTTTAGATGATTCCTCTAAAATGAAGATCTAAAAAAACTAACTGATCCTGTCTTAATATTTTCATTTACTTTAGCTCTTAGTGCTACATTTTATAACATTACAATTCGTTCCAGAAGTCTGGGTCTGTTTAAGGACCCTTCACAAAATTCTTATCTTAAAATTCCTCACAAAAGTTTTAATTCTCAAAATGGACTCTTCACAAAAAAACACTTTATTTTCATCTATATCTATAAAAGCCAAATACCACTGACTGACTGACTGACTGACTCACTGGTAAGTGACAAACACTCAACACGAAATCTCCGAAACTACTGGACCCAGAGGCTTGAAATTTGACAGAGACGTTCCTCTCAGCTATGCGACGCGCACTAAGAACGGATTTAAAAATCGAACGACTCCTTCCCTGTTTTTCGGCGCTTTTTCTACTCCGTTTTTCCCATTGAAATAGCATTATGCATTGTTGAAATGCGTAAATTGCAGTAGGTTTATTTCTCTCTTGAGGTTTCGTCTGGCCTCATGTGATAAAATATAATTTCATAATTTATAACAAATTAAGACGAAAAACACATCGTTGTTGTTGTTGTTTCCAATCCTTCAGGATCTAGCGGCAGCTAGATCAAATCCATGAGACCATGATCTCTAGCACGGTCAAGCACCAGTAGGGGGCTATTACAGACATCCGCAAGAGCGAGCCCCAAGCAATCGAGGATATGCTCGGGGGAAGCCGGCATCAGATGGCACTTAGTGCACGTCAAAACACATCGTAAATTTCTATTTCAAAATTATAACAATTTTCAGGAAACATATAAATTCAAATAATTAATTTTGAAACAACATTTTCCTTTATTTGTAATTTTAATTTTTTTCTAAAATAAATATATTTATGGAAAGGCTAAAATAAATGGTTTCTATGGAAACAGAGCTGAAATTATTTCATTGTTTCATGGGGCAGGGTTTACTAGACTTATACATTCACTAAATTTTTATTGTTAAGTACTAGAAAACCGTTTTTACTAAGAAGTTGGCTATCATGATAAAAGGAAAATGAGATTTATCAAGCATTTTATTATTTTGATAAAAATGTTTTTATTTTTGGAGATGTAGGATCATACAAATAAAAATGGATTCTTTATCATTTTTGAATATAAATTAAATTAGGTATAGTTAAATATTTTGCTTTGGCGGCGGGAGTTTTTGACTGAATTAATTACACATAGGGATTATTTTTTGATTAAATTAATATCATTTTTGGAAAACGATAGAAACTTCATATGCGGTTTGTAACATCCTGTAGGAAATTATTCCCAAGGGGCTCAAAGAGGGATGTGATTTTTACTTCCTAAGTTTTTATCAAGTGATTTATAAAAACCGAAGCGTAATTTTTGAAAAGGACATCGGAAATACTTCATAGAAATTTTGTTTAAGATTTTAAACTATAAATTTCAAAAGACTGATGATTTCAATTGGATTGTTCTTTTACAGCCACAGTAAAATGCGGGACGGGATACGTTAGGGTATATTTTCGCAGTAAGAAACCGGGATGAGAAAGACGACGGGGACGACGGGATGATACGTGATTGCTAACCAGGAAAAGAAAAACCATATAACTCAATAAACCTGATGATTTAAATTGGATTGTTCTTTAACAGCCAAAGTTAAAAGCGGGGCGGGATGAGTTAGGGTATATTTTCAAAGTAAGGAACCGGGAAGAAAAACACGACGGGGGTGACGGGATGATAAGTGACTGCTAATCCAAAAAAAGAAAAGACACATAACTTGATAAACCTGATGATTTATTTCAATTTGATTGTTCCTTACAGCGAAGGTAACAGCCAAATTTAAATGCGAGACGGGATGAGTTAGGGTATATTTTTACAGTTAAGAACTGGAATGAAAAAGACGACGGGGACGACGGGATGATAAGTTCCAGAAAAAGAAATCCAGAAAAAGAAAAGACATAACTTGAAAAACTTTTTAAAATATTTATGAATTAACTCAACCCGTGCAAGGCCGGGTAAGTCAGCTAGTTTTCTATAATTCCAAAAACAGGACCCCGACAGAAACACCTGAGAAGATATTTTTAGTTACTTCGATTAGTATGTTCGCCTTTTTTACATTTTTTATTTAAAATTTATTGCACAACTTCTCATGCTCCACATAGTATTAAAAACAACCCACTGTTTCATATTTTCTTCATTAAAAGCTTAATAAAAAGGATAATTAAATCGAACAAAAAACTGTACTAGCTCCTCCCTAACATTTCAGTGCTTAATTCCAACTATCCATTACAAATTGGCAGTCAATTAAGTAAGAATTTGAAAAAACCCACTTTTTCCTAGATGGACTCTAATTGGCGGACTGAGCTACAACTTTTATATTTTATATTCTCATAGTATTGGGATAACATAAAAACGCGCGAAAAATGCTCTAAAGTCTTTATAACATACATTTTTACAAAATCTGTAAATCTGAAGCACATTTTTTGCCAAAAATCTACATTATCTCAGCTTGTTTAAAAAATAAGTAAATAAACCGTTCTTTAACCAGTTTTTACATCCCTGACACTCTAGAGGGCATAGAAAGACAGGGTATATGAGATGTAAAATTATTTTAATTATTTAATTAAAAAATCTCAATGGGTTGTTTTTAGGGTACAATTTGGAGTGGGTTGTTTTTAAAGGACAGCACTATATAACATGAGGCTTACAGATGTAAGTAGTTAAAGTACAAATGTAAATTACAATAGAAACAGAACAATAATTTAAAGTACCTTATGTAAGCCTTTAAAAGTAGAAAAAAAACTTTCAAGTTTAAACATTTCTTCAAAATTTAAAGGAGCCGTACCGGTTTGCTTTTCTGCCGAAACAGTACCACCGCAGTGAAACGGGTTCTACAGATCTCCGGAGCAATGCAAAGAAGCCTCTTTTCAGCACCTAAATTTGTACGACCATCGCAGCATATAAATCTGAAACTCTTTTGAAAAAAAAGAATTTGCTGGACCTGCAAAAGCTTTTTGTTTTTACCTTTTTGAATAAGTATTATTTGAACGTCTCTCAATTGCAGGTTTTACCAGTCATATTTAGAACAAAAAATATTGGTGAACTAATTTAACATCTGCAACAAACACAAACCAAAATACTGCCGTCCCACACAGGCGGAAATCATGAAATTCCTGGCCAAAACCTCTTACTTGCATAAAACTTGATAAATAACAAAAGAAAAAACTTTGAAATAGTACAAATACGTGCTAATTCAGTATTTTTAATAGTCTTCTAAAAATTAATTAGGGAAAGTGTTCTTAAAGAATATTTTCTGGTTATTTAGTTTTGTTTTGTCTATAAGACGTGTTTCTTCTCTAAAATTACTTAAATTATTTTTTTCGTCTTTGTTCTTAATTTGCCGCTTGCAAATGTTAAGTCGGTAACTATGATGCCTTGATGCATGGCACGATGGACCTCTTTGTTTTGTAGACAAATCAATAATAAAGTGAATGCAGCTGTTAATCCAGAACTATTGTTTTTCTACAAAATATTTTTTACATCTGCTAGCAGCTGCTTATTTCCTAAAACACCAAGCAAACCCCCTATGAAGCAAACTGAGACAGCAGCTGTTAGGACTGGTTAGGACAATGCAGTTAAATTACTTTGCCCAGTCTAGATTTGGACTAAAATAATTATATTATTGAATTTTCCCCGTCTATTTGATGCTTTAGATTCATTATAAAACTTTATTAATTTCTTTTGAGAAATTGTTATAGTACTACCAAAACCGAACTTGAAGCTAATATAAGAATTGGTCACTGAATCGAGAATTACCAAAATTTAGTTTAGGAACTTCAATTTCAAGAATTGCAGATTATTGCAGCTAATTTTTATTAAAACTTAAAGTTAACATATGTATGCATAAAAAACACTTGAAATCACCGCGTGATATGATTAAATTTGATACTTTTTTGTTCCTTAAACATTCGGATGTAAAATATTGAGTAATGGAAAAGCGAGTTCTGTTAGAATTCTTATAAATATATTTAAAACCTAAAATTATAATTGAAAAATATAGGTAGGAGTTTTTTAAACCTCCCAGTTCAGAATCCATAGGAAAAAGGTTGATTAAAACTATATTTAAAGAACTTTAAATTCAGCTTCAATAAGAAGGCAAAATTTTCTGTTTGCAAAAATAAAGTTCAGTGGTTTGAAAACGTTAACTTTAAGCTTTCAAAACAAACACTAATAATGAATTAAAATAAAAACAAAATTGGCTCAAGATTCTAGATACTAATAAGATTCATGCAAACGATTTTTTAATTGTACAGATTTAATTTCATTTTTGGGGTTTTGGCCAGGAAATTCACGATTTCCGCCTGTGTGCGTCCTAAGCTAGAACGTCCTAAGTCCATTTTTCAAGTTTTGAGATAATCGAGTTTTTATACCAAGTACTCTGTCGTCCATCTCGCTGAAGGTAGCGGAATGCTTCTTTCACCATCTTCTTCCGAATATATCACCATACCTTGCCATTGCGTCACCAATCGTTTAAAACCTCATGTGTGGGTGATATTTAGTTGTTATTGCCTAATGGATGGACATAGGACGTTCTAGCTTAGTAACATGCAGATAGGACAGCGTGATTCTATTTGAAACTAGGCTAAAATGTCCTATGTCCATATAGCACTTCTCAGTGAGTCAGCTTCAGGGGGTTAGCTGTGAATACAATGAAATGTCACAAGTTTAGTAACAATATTCTTTATTAAACATGAAGATTGAATTGTTTAGCATAAAATAATTCCAGTCATTTTGAATCTTTTTGTTACTCCCAATACAATGAAGTATCACAAGTTTAGGAAAAAAAAAAGTGTTATCAAACATTAGGATTGCATGATTGTTAGATTAACACTAAATATTATTTGTAATTGTAATATTTCTTCCTTCAAGCCTTACAACAGCATTTCAGACGCTACAAATTGTAGGTATCACAAACAAGTAAATTAGCAAATAGGTCACTTGAGATCCTTAGTTAGCCTGAGGGGTGTTTTCAAATATTTTAAATTCACAACTTTATCAACATGAAAAAATATAACAATGAACGAATAAGTAATTTATGCAATTTAAGTTACTATAATATTATAATTTAAATTTAGACTTGGCTGATTTATTTGTGGCCTAAGTAGCCAAAAGGTTAGCGATTTGTCGCTAATTAAATTTGGAGGTAGGTAGGTACCTGCCCAGTTAGTAAGTCTATATGGTAATGTAACTAAACGACTGGTAACCCGAATATTCACGGCCTAAGGTTGAGAACGAATTATATAAATATAGGTAACACACACTCAGGTACACTCACTCGTCATCCAATGAAACGTCTTCAGTGTTTACTGGCGGTTTTTGGGGATTATCGGTCTCAATCGGGTGATTAAATTTTCTTTTCTTTGCGCCGCAACGCCGCGGAGCCCAACTCTGTTTTGAGGTTTAGGCACTCTTTTTTTGTACGCAGAAGCGGTCAGATGGTTGAGCTCCCGGTATTCCTCCGTTATACTGTTACCTGACGTCATCGAGTGAACACCACATGAATATCCTAGTGCTACCCACGAAACTTGTCACTTCTACTAAGCTAGAAAGTCCTATGTCCCTGAATTTCGTGGACATAGGACGTTCTAGCTTAGGATGACCCGCAAATTTAGTGAAATGGACATAGGACAAAGTAAATTTTTATGGCTTCCTCATGGAGATAGAACTTTCTACACTAGCTCAAAAGATGCGCGTGACCGAGATCTACAAGACCACGTCCTTATCTAAAAAAGTGAAAAAATGGACTTAGGACGTTCTAGCTTAGGACGGCAGAATAGTACCTAACACAAGTTCCCCGAATACTTCATCCAGTTTTATTATAACTCCAGTTTATCTTCCTCTTTTTTTACCTTTTGTATCTCAAGGTGAGTGTGTCCATAAACCAAAATAGTTTTTTTTTTCCAGACTTTCAATGCTATTTTGATTCTAGTACACTTTTAGTCCACAATGAATAAACAGCAAATAAGTACTTAATCAACAACCAATTAAATATGCTCATGTAGTCTTAAGATCAGGAATCCAGATTTCTGCTCTGTTTTTAGATCGGAGCTAATTGCCATTGATGAGGCACTCAGCGCTGTTGGGTCTCTAACATCATTCGATAACATCTGGATCTTGTCTGATAGCCGTAGTGCCATCCAGCACTTAAGTAACTGGAATAAGGTTGGCGATAAAACATCTGTGTCTATTCTAAATAAAATTAAACAACTATCTAATCGTCATAAAATCTTTATCCAATGGGTGCCCTCTCACATTGACCTCTTCGGCAATGAAAAGGCTGACCTTTTGGCCAAGAAAGGAGCTTCTGATGGGGCAATTTCAAATCAGTCTTTGACTTTCTCTGAGATTTGCTCCAAAATCAGAGCCTCAAACCTGCGACAATGGAGGGTCCCCCCGACCCACCCTTGGTATGATAGACTGGCTCCTGGTGGTGCCCTTGCCATGAAAGCTGATAGAGCCACGCAGACCATCATAAGCAGGCTCATAAGCGGACACATCAGGTGTCTCTCTTTTAGGCACGGGCAGAAGACCTATCTCACGTGTACCAGGTGTAACTCTGAACAGGCTTCTCCCGATCACATTCTGCATTGTGTTGGTCTGGAAAAAATTGACCTTTTATCTGATCCCCTTCTGGTGTATGATTTTTTGGGGACGTTTGGGCTCATGGACTTGGTCTAGCCTGCGGCTAGACCATGAGGAATAAGTCAACAACAACAACAACAACCAATTAAATATGTTTGCCAAAATAAATATAATATTCAATTAAAAGAAATCTTATTTAATTCTTTTCAAAACTGCATTTTTTCCAAGGTGGATTTTTAAAACAATTATTTTTGAAAGCTCTCCTTGTCTCTACTACTTGACATACAACTTTGTCTTAGTAGTTTTGTTTTTCCATTCTAGAACAATTTTGCTTCAAGAATATAGATGCTGGAACACATATTTTATTAACAGAGAGATGAACTTTTTAAAACCTTACTTCAATAAACTTTATAAAAGGGGATAAAGATTTAGCCAATTCAATTTTGACAGAATTGTATTGTAATGCCCTACTTCGGGTAATTTCCTAATAAAAAAATCTGCAAAATACAGGCAAAAATGTTATTTTTTTCTTAAAGAGCAAAACCATTTATATATTTTTATCTTTCCATTTAACAATCCAACCTTTATTTTAAGCATGAAACTTTGCACTATCAACATAGAGCATAGGAAGAAAACTGATACATTGAAACACATTGATTAGTCAAATCCTATAACAAAGATAATTTCTGGGGCTTTTTAGATGAAAAAGTTATTAGTTGGAACTTGTTGAACAGTTTTAAAATTATCAGATCTTATAAATTCCATTTTCCTCTTATTTTGCAACAGGATGGGCCATTTAAAAAGCATCGAAGTTTTGAAGATTTCTAGTTAATTTTTCAGTAAGAAATCAAAAGAGGAAAATATCCGATTTTTGGGAGACTATATCCCTAAATCCCTCTGCTACTCCCATGTAATTTACTTACCAAGTAATTTATTTCGAACCTTCTTCAAGTTTGTCAAAATGAATCGTAATAAAGCAAATCCATGTAGATGTAGTTAAATATCCAAACCCCTACTCCTCTGACTAATATGAAAGCTGGAGGTCACACTAGTGGGGGGGGGTAAGGATCGGGTTGACTACAACTTACAGGGGTCATACTCTATCTAACATGGTAAAACTCAGGAGTCTTTAAGTAGTAAATTACAAAAAAAATCAGGAGGTAACGTGAATTACTTACCTTATACTACTTGACATATATATACACGAGCAAAATGAGTTCAGAATGCGCAATGAATTGCGAAAAAGAGGTTATAATTTCACATTTCAACAATTATTTTTATAAATTTAAACACAATTACTTCCACCAAATCGATAGCAATACTTTGTTTTCCTCACAGATGGATTTTTTTCAGGAGTTGGAGGGAAAATTCAGGAGAAAAAACATAATTTTCAGGAGTTTTAGAAAAATAAAGCAAATTTCCGGAGTTTTTCAGGAGGCGTGCGAACCCTGAACTTACCAATTCAAACGAAAAACCAAAAACACAGTATTTTAAATAAAATAACTACAATTTCTTCACTGGTCTGTTTTGTATGGATAGCTAGCAAACTAGAGACTGACTGTTTTACCACCAATCCTGCTAGATTCACAGAAGAAATAGTTTGAAAAGCTTTATTGGCAACAGCACTCTTCTAAAACACAGCTTACTGGGACTATATACTCCCTCAGCGGCAGAATCCAACACAAACAGGGGAATGTCTAACAAGCTGTTTATTTTTTTTTTGGTTCGGTTATGTTATTTACACAGGTGATTCTCTCGATCGACAGTCTATTCCACATCTTCCATTTGCATGCGCATGGCAGCCAGCGCAGGCTGGAGTTTCTGAAAAGAAAAAAGGACCGTGATTAGCCACTCATTTCTGTTAGCTCGGATAAGGGGGTTGGGTTTCTTCCGGAAGAAACTAAAGAAGCAGGACTGTAACTAGGCTTTTGTTTCGGGAGGGGTTTTGACCAGGGTTGGAAAAAAAACAAACATGTTTGTTTTCCATAAAAAACAAAAAAAAACATGTTTTTTTTTTGTTCTAAACGTGTTCTTTTTGTTTAAACGTTTTATTTGTTGTTTTTTTTTACCCTCGACACAGAAATCCTAAAACGACCCATGATTTGAAAAAAATTAAATTAAGTTTTTAGAATAGAAAATGGATTAACAAAGCTCCCCCTGATATCAGACGGCATCTTGAGCTTTTTAGCCCCTGTTTCTTAAAGCTTGGCTGAAGCAAATTGATTGTTTTGGAAATATGATACTATGTCAACAACTTCAGCTTTAACATTAGAAATTTTGATACATTTTGCTAAAAGGTTTAAGATACGAGCTGAACATTCATGTTATTATATTCATATTCCTTTCAGTCCTTTTCAGTTCATTGCATATTTTGATGACATTTATTAGCAGCATGGATCGTTTAAAATATTAAAATCAAACATAAAGAACAGGTCAATTATAAAAAAATATGTTTTTTAAACAAGTTTATTTGCATTTTTTATTAAATAACTTTCTAGAAAAAAATCAAATAAAACAGTTGGAAGTAAATACTAAGGTTTATATGGGTAATTTTCAAAATTTGCTTACATTTGCTGTCCCGAGGGTAAAACATGAAAATTAAGCCATTAATCATTGTTAAAATTTCTGTTTGAGCTTTGATTTAAGTAAAGTAGACTAAATTAAATATTTGTAGCCTTTAATTAGTAAAAAAAGCTGTAAAATAGACGACATTAGTGTGACGTCACTTGCTTGTTTGGAAACGTTGATTCTATCCGTGATTGGAAGTAAATCCGTACGGAACCAATCACGGATGGAATCAACGTTTCCAAACAAGCAAGTGACGTAATGACTAATGTCGTCTATTATGAAAATAAAGATCCTTAAAAATACGAAAATAGCCAAAAACGCTTGTCCCTAACGAGTTTCATGAAATTCAAAGTCGTTTTATTGTTATTTAATTTTGCTTATGGAATGAAAGAACGATAAATATCAAAACTATGAACTATTAAAAGGTTGTGATAATTGTAAAAAATTATTTCTTGAATTTTATCTTTTTACAAATCAGTAAAATATTTTGTCCCTCACTTTATGTCAACTCCCGTTACGTTCGAATTAATTTTAAAAAAAGGGTAATAATTATGCTTTAAAAATGGCAAACCGCATTGCAAACGATTGTTTATTTACTTTAGAATATCTTTTAGCCGTTTTTTTATTCTTCAAGCTGAAAACTATCGCGTTTTTTAAAAAATATTCTGATGCCAAGGTAAGGTGTTTTTATAAATGTCAACTCCCGTTACGCTAATTTTTAATATTAAATAAACATTTTTGGAAATTTTAAGCACAGAAATATAGTTATCTATTGATATAAGTAAGATATGTGTAGTTTTAATTCAGTTTCCAACAACGCAAGAGTATGTTTTATTGTCTTTTTATTAAAATGTCAACTCCCGTTACGTGTCAAATCCTGTTACGTTTAACTGGGTAATATAAATCTAATGCTATAGTTTATGTCATTGATTTTGAAAGTAGTATCAAAACTTTCCTTTTTTGCGAAAGATTTGAGATTTCTCGCTTGATTTATCGTTATATTTCATTAAAATAGGTGTTTCAAATTTAATTTAAAGGTAAATAATTGTATTTCATATGAAAATACACATGAATATTTTAGTTTACGAGGGTAGTTTGAAAAGTTCTCGGCCTCACCCAGAACACGCGCTCTAATTCACGTGAATTTTTTTCTCCTGTTAGAACAACTCTTCAAATGAGCCTAATTAAATTTTTGGGTTATTCTGATCAGAATTCTGCTGTCGGGAATTTTTTGAATGGTGTAAGGTGAGCTTAGTTTAAATAATGGAGAAAAGCGAGTATCGAGCTGTTATAAAATTCTTTTTTAAAGAAGGGATATCACCAAATGAAATTAATTCTACGATCGTAAATGTGTAAGGAGACTCTTTATCTTTAATTTCCCCGTGAAAAAATTAGAGTTGAAGCTTTAATATGGTTGCGAGAGTGTTCTTAAAGAACCATGTATGAATAGAAGAATTTTATAAGGGAATATCATTTTACACTAAACTATGGGCAAAAGTGTATGACCAACTGCTGTTCCATATACTTGAAACATGTACCAAAACTCCTATATTAATATTTTTTCAAAATTATGAAGTTTGGAAAAAAAAATTTCTGAAATGTAAGCGTATGGTGAAAATTACCCATATACTAATGCCATCTGTTCATAGGAAAAAGAAATGCTAAAAAAGTACATGTTTTAAACTAGGGGGGGGGTTTGCTTTGTTTTAAATGTAACAACCCTGGTTTTCACTCAACATTATTTCTGAGTTACTTCCTTAAGAGTACTTTAATACATTAAGTTTTAGATGACAAAGTAAATTGGGGTTAGATTTAGATCCTAGTAAAATCGGGGGGTCTGGGGGTCCTCCCCATAAAAACTTTTGAAATTTCTTCCTCGAAATTGTTTTTTAGCTCATTATGGAGACCATTTAGATCACACCCAAAGAGCACTGCACTGCTCATTTTATATAAGTGGCAGAGTTTTCTAGGAAAAGCAATCTTAATATATAAAACAGAGAAACCGGAAATGGTGAAATACGGTGGTGAACGATCGTTTGAGCATTTGATTGGTCGAAAGATCTCTTTCCTACTCCCCGTGATTGGTTGTTCCTTGAAAGATTTGTCCTCTCAGAATTTCCTTATGTTGAGAATAATCCTTCCTGTAAAGCGGCTGTTGTTTACATCCAGTCACTTCTCTGACGCCGAAAAGTGTTGTTTCGTTTCGTGTTATTTTGTTTTTCAGTGCTTCTTACTCTTGCAATGATTCATATTTTTATACGGTTTCATTCATAGGTTTTATTTATTCTATTTAACGCCATCTGTAATGTCATATTTCACTTTGTTTAGATTTATGGCATTGCGATGCGCTGATGCATGATCTGGCTGATGTTCGTCGCTTCTTTGTGCTCTGCTATCGCTTTCGCTATCCTGTTACTGATTTTCATTTCATTCTTTGAATCTTAGTACTTTAGTCTTACTTTTGTGTGTGCATTTTTAACACTTAAGAAAATCTATGTACTGTTTACTTTTGTTTGAATACAGTTGTGCATTTCTTCCACACTTTCAAATTCAATATAACTTGCTTTTGTTTTGAAGTAGTTTAGTCTTACTTTTCTTTGAGAATTGTTTATGTTTAGTTACATAATTTAAGTTATTACATATTACATTAGTGGCTTTTTATACACTTCCTGATTTTCTTTTAATTCTTTGAATCCAAGTGTTGTTTGTGTTCGTGGTTAGATACCAGCTTCACTGTAGTTGTGAATTTTAGTTAGAGCACCGAAGGTTGCATTTTTATGATTACTGATTTTTGCTATTAGTGACTTTAGTTTACGTGGTTTCTCTTACTGTTTGTGTCTGTACATGACACTTTGTGTCATTAGGAAGAGAGGGGGTCAAAAATGTTGAAAAAAAGTGTGACATCATTTATGGAAGAGCCCTAGGCTGTTTTTTAAGCTTTTTAATATTTTTTTTTTTTTGTAAATAGAAGTTCCTTTAAAATGTTAAACGTTGTGCAATATCAAAAATAACATTGTTCTTTTGTACATTTCTTCCTTTTTTAAAACTTTTCTTGGAGTTGAAATGATGGCCAATTGATTGAATACATTGTAACCAATACTTCAATTATTGGCCCCACTCTCCCCTAAGAACTTTTTGAGGTTTTTAAACACTGTACAGGATGGGTGTAAGAGAGAGTGTGTCTCACCTGGTATACGACGGGCAGCCTCAGCCTGAGCAGGTGGAACACTTGGGGAGGCAACTGCTGCTGAAGCAGCTCAATCAGGTGGGTGGGATCCCCACACACCACCAGCGCCCTACACATGTGCTCCACGCTGTTCTCAATGTCACCTGGAACACAAAACAATTATGTTAGTGCAAAATATGCATTTCAAAAAAGGGAAGAAATTTTGCAATTAAAATTTTTAAGGAAAAGAACAAATATTAAAAACTGTGAATTTTAAAGTCATCGGAAAGGTTTTTGGGGAAAAGTGATTGAAAAACTAGTGATTATTAATAAAGACTCAAAAATGGATGAACATGTAGCAAAGTATGTATTTATAGCTTAAATATGTAAATAAACAGAAATGTGTAAAAGAAAATGGTCTAAATCAGTGTTTCCCAACCTTTATCAGTCCATGGCTCACCTAAGTCTTTATAAATTTTCCATCCCCCCCCCATGTGTGATCATTCATAAATTGTTACACTCAAAAATGTAATATTCAATTTAAAAACTTTAACTTTTTTTAAAACTTCTTGAAAAAATCATTAGACTTGTTCAGAAAACTAGTGAGTTTACTTTCAAAAAACAAAATGGAGAACTAAATACAAATAATTTTAATGAAAGAACTTTTATGAACGATTTAGTAAATAATAATTATCGAATTATCATACTTTTAATGAAAGAACTTTTATGAACGATTTAGTAAATAATAATTACCGAATTATCATAACAATATTAATGAGATCCTTGTGCTTGATGCATACAACAAAGAACTTTCCATTTTGGTCAACTTTAATCGCAAATCCCCCCTGTTGTGTGATATCCAGGCGATTTCTCGTTTTGTGTAGCAAATAATTTATGGCACTTAAGTCACATCCTTGAAAACAAAACAAAATCTGGTGGGCCACCTGGGGAGCAATTAGTCCTTCTACATCCCTAACTCTTTGTGATTTTGAAGTCTGGAAATTTTGTTTGAAATAATTTTCCAGCATGATCAGCACAGCTGAGTGGCAAATAATGATGAATTATGAAAGCTGTCAATAAACATTCTGCATTGGTAACCAGTTTCTCTTGCAATTCATTATTTTTTTACAAAGAGATCTAGCTATTCATTATTTCTAACAGCAGAACAACTGCTTTTAAGCTTTAATCAAGTCAGATTAATAACTGATGAGAAAAAATCTTTTAACTGAGCAAAAAACGGAAGATTCTCTACAAAAACAGAAATCTTACGGCTAAAACGGAAGAGTTGGCAACTATGGGAATGAGACAGTGGAGAAAATAGGGGTGGGGCTGAAGTATCCCCACTCTTTCTTGCAAAATTGTTTTACACATTTTTTTATCCTAAAGTGAGGTACCAGAACGCTGTTCCATCTCAAATTGATGGTATTTGTTTCCTGGCTATAACTGTATAAGTTAATCAATTAGTTTGCAGTTTTTAATTTATGGACAGGTAAAGGAATCGAGGCAAGAACCAGTTATCTCCACTTTCAAATCAAGTTTATTCACAGTTGTATTTGCCAATTTCACGATACACTTTCAATCATTGTTGCCTTAAAATGCCGATCTTTGCCTGTTGCCAGGTATGGGTTCTTAAACAAGTCTGCCAGGGGTCATTACAGACTTTTTGTGAAGGGTCCGGTTTTTGTAAAAATTGTGAAAATCTACTTATAATTTTGTGAATTTGAAGTTAGTGTAAATTAGTTTTTTCAGCCAGGAGCCTGTTTTTGTGAAAATAGGGTCCAATATTTGAAGTATTAGGAAAAAAAGGGTCTGTTTAAGGGCAAAAATACTTTGTGAAGGGTCCGTTTTTAAGGTAAAATGTTTTGTGAAGGGTCCGTTTTTACAATAAAATATATTGTGAAGGGTCTGAAAACGGACCCAAATTTCTTCTAAACAGACCCCTGTCTGCCAAAAAAAACCCTGGGCCTCATTTCAACTTTCATAGACTTTAACTAAGTGAAAAAAGCAGTGTTGTAACAGATCTTTAAGATAGAAGGAATCAATAAGTAGATACATTTTGAAAAAAATCTTAGGTCTATATCGTCCACTTGAAATTTTTAAAGTGCAATTACAAACTTAAACTTTCTTATGCAGAGGGCTCATAGTACAAATAAACATGTTGCTGTTTTGACTCCCCTATTTATCCTATTCTAAGCAAAGTTTATACAGCAACCCTAGTTGTATGCCAAAAATCCTCTAATGTAAATTTGAATTGAAAGTGAAGATACACTGGTTCTGGCCTGGCACCCTCAATTTAATTGTTTGGTTTGCAATTTTTAGGGACATTTCTAATTTCTAGTGTTTTTAATAGATGGAACATCAAGTAACAGAATTGTGGAAAGCAGCTTGAAAGTATGCTCACCTTGGGCCAAGAGTTCCTCTCCCAGCTGTAACTCTTGAAAGAAAAACTTTTGTACAGATTCAATATCTTTCAGCTCAGGAATCTGCAAACACAAGACAACTTGCTTTACCACATCTTCTAAGACAACCTTGAACCTTGCACTTTTAAAACATTAACTCAGTCTATTTTTACAGCATTTATCTGGATCCAAATTTTTTTTTTTTTAAAGCTTAGGTAACAAAAGCTCACAAGTTATTGTTTTAAAAAAAAAATGTGATTAATTTAAAAGAATGGTATTTACAACCTTTCACAATAAATACCTAAATGGCAGTTATTTTTCATATTCTCTATATTTTTCATATTTCATATTCTTTCATATTCTAGCATGGGCATAGTCAGCAACAGAATATTTGGGGATGGGGGTCTTGTGGTTTATTCCAGGAGGAATTTTAAAAAACCTTGATTTATTAACTACTTATAAACTTGTTTTCAACAAAAACTTCCTTCTACATGATGTTTAGTTTTGTATCCATAGCCCATGGAATAAACTTTTATCTTAAGTTTTTGTGTGAATTATCAATAGCTTCATGTTGAAAAGGGGGTCTGGTTTCTCTCCTCCCCTAGAAAATTTATGGAATTTTGACCCTAAAAGACTGGGTAAAACTAACTTTTGGTGTGTTAGGAATTTTAGTGACTGAATCTGTATGCTTCAAATTCAAACAGTGCTGTAGTTTGAAAATAACATTTGGAGACACCCTTTTTTTTTGTCAAAAACTAAATACTTTAGGGTGGTATGGTGTAATTATTTTGGAAAAGGTGTCCCCTCCAATCTCAACATTGGCTTATTCTCAACCTGTTCTGAAGGTTTGAAATCAGAGGATGAACAAAAGTAAGACTTTTCCCTTCTCGCCATCCTTTAAAATAAAATTCAGTAAATTTGGTACCTATGTAATATTGCCTTCATGCAGTTGGTGCCCTTTTCAGTTTTTTTCAACGATAAAATGAAAACAAGAAATTATAAACAATCCAATTGGCACTGACTAAGTAAAGGGTTTGAATAGAACACAATAAAATAAAATAAACTTTATGTTTATATACACTGTAAAATATTTGGGGATTAATCCCTGGCATATGGATAATATGTAGTAAGTACTGTAAATTTTAGATCCTCCCAAGAAATTTAAATTGATGCTCCTTAAAACAATGTTCTATTTATTAGGGGGGACGCATGCCCCCTGGTATACTTGCCCATGCCGGGGCCGCTGCGAGTGAAAAACAACTGCCAGCTACACTGCTTACCGGGCCCGGTACAACCAGAGGGCGCTTCAAAATCCTTGTCGTTAAGCGATGGACTAACCTTGGCGATGGGCGAATGTTTACGTTGTTTTTTCAATTTATTTTTTAATTTAAAATGTTTAAATATGAACTGTATTGATTCAGTGCTTGAATAAACATTGATGCAACATACCAAACTTTTATATACTGACTTATTTAATCAAGGACTTAATTTTTTGTCTAAATATCACCCCTTCCCTTCAGATGTGTATTTTATTACTTGAAATAATTTACTACCTTTCAAATATTTTTAAAAAGACAGCATAATATCTAAATAACTAATGACTTAATTTGAACAAGAACTGGGAAAAACCCCAGGTAATTTTGGTAATTTTAAACTTTTATGTTTAATTAAAATTTCAGGGGTTCATCTAGAACAGGGGTTCCCAACCGGTGGTACGCGTACCACTGGTGGTACGCGGGAATGTTTCAGGTGGTACGCGTGAGTCAAAGCGATATATGTAATCGATAATGTATGTCGATCTTTTAAGAAAAATGAAAGATTATTTTAAAGAGAAATCTTTAATTGACTTCTGGATCGGATGTAAAACCGAGTACCCTTTGATCTTCGGCAAGCTCTGCTATTTTTGATGCCTTTTGTTACGAGTTACTTGTGTGAGAGTGGATTTTCTGAACTCTTGTACATAAAAAAAGAACATAGAAGCACAATAAGTGTTGAAGAGGACTTAAGAGTGAAGATAAGTTCCATTACTCCTAATGTTGATATTTTAATCACAGGCAAACAAGAACAAATCTCGCACTAAAGACTATAAAAGTATATTATGCATGATGATTAATTTTTTGCTGAGTTTGTACAAATTTTTCATTTGTATGTTTTTAGATCTATGGGTTAATAAATAAAACTGTAAATTAATAACATTTTCATCTTTTTATTTCTTCTTTATTATAAGCGTGTAATAAATAAGTATCTAACCATTAAATATGAAGTTTTCTCAGGAATTTAATTCAAAAAGCCTTTGAATACTTTTAGTTGATATTTTGTACTGAACCCACAGGTATCACACAAGAAAGGTCGATCTTCTAAAGTAAATATTATACGTTTATTAAAATATTTAGGTCTGGTGGTACGCCAAAATTTCTCAAAAAGTCAAGTGGTACGCAGGTGCAAAAAGGTTGGGAACCCCTGATCTAGAAGAAAAATGGGTCCGTTTTAGGACCCTTCACAAAATTCTAATCTTCAAAAAAGGACCCTTCACAAAATTCCAATTCCCAAAAATGGACTCATCACAAAAGTTTAAAGATCAAAAATGGTTTGAAAATTGTTTTCAGGAGTGTTTTGGGCCCATTCCAAAAGTTATGAACGCTGTGGTTGTACTCTGAGCCCTTCATTTTCACAAAATGCCATTTGTTTTTCACAAAATTCCTAAAACAGGACCCTGGCAGAAAAACCTGGATGAACCCCTGAATTTATATGGTTGTTTTCAGTTATTAATATAATAGTAGTTCAAAAATTCAGTTAATTTTAATTCTAATAAATTTAATTTTAAAAAGAAATTAATTTTAATCCTTCAAGTTTTTTGTTACATTAAAAAGATGACTGGTTAAAAATGGAAAATGTTGGAATATTGTTCATTTGTAGTATACAAAGTTTTACTTATGAATAAAAAAAAACCAATGTGGTCTGTTATAGTAATTGATAAATAATTTATTTGAATGAAAAACAAAAATAAATTGGTTTTAGCAGTTTTTCGAAAAAAAAAATTAGGTTTTTATAAGAAAAAACATTTGGTTTAAGCCAAATACTTTACCGAGCCAACCTTGATTTTAGCTATTTAAAACCAAGGTGTTTTTTCTCCTTTTGTTAAAAGATTTTTCCTGAGGAAATGCCTAATACTTTTCTCTTTTCTCAATGGCAGACATTTAATATACTCTTAAAAAGCTAAGGATTCATTAAAAACAATAACTTAGCTTTATAATATCTAGTTTCTTGATAAATATATAAATCATGACATTCCTAGACAGAATGTTATTTAAAAATTAAATACCGAGGATGTAAACAGGAAGAAATATCTCAATAAAAACGTTACTGCCGTACTGCCTCCGATGAGACCGATCGTAAAGTTATGTTTTCTCCCATCGCTTAGCATGAGTCATCAGTCCTTAGTACCGGGACCGGTAAGCAGTGTAGCTGCGGTTGTTTACCACTCGCGGCAGCCCCGCCCATGCTCACTACTAGCACAGAGAATTGCACCAATATTGGTAAAGTCGTTATCAAACCAATCAAAAGTTTACTCTTACACTAATGTTATTAAGTTTCAATTCGCCCTGGTGTGATTTTAACGATAGTTTCTTGGACTTCAATACAAACTGTTTTCATGCTTTTGGTAATTTCAAATTTTGTTCTTTAAAAAACTCTAGTTTAAATATTATAGGTAATAATCTGCAAATAAAATTGTTATCATTAAGTAGCTTTTAAACTGTTTATCATATCATTAGGTATTACACTCTAAATAATGAATAGCACCTTAGAGTTGTTCATACGTTCTTTACTGTTCTCTTGCGATTCTTCTTTCATTAACATTGCCTTCGCTCGACCTGAAAAAAGGAAAGAGCATGTCAGACATTTATTACCACTTTCTTGCCACAAGAATATTTACGGCCATATTCACCATAAACTCTAACCTAAACTTAAGTCGGGTAACCGAAGAAAAACCTGTTTTTCTCGGGTTAAAGTTAAAAATCCATTTCACCATCGAAAAGTAACCACAGATTCATCCTCTGAACTCGGGTCCAAGTTAAAAAACCTAACCGAGCTCAAAGCTAGTGTTCGCGCTCGAAGAGGGTTCACTTTTTACCAGTGTCGAAATACGTGGCTGTGGGTGTAATTTAATACCACGCGGGGTGCCGAGGTGTTGCATTCCAGGGAGAGAGGGAGAGTTGTTTGTCAGTTGTGAAGGGACCTCTCTTCAGCGCGGATGTGCAGCCTGCCGTGTTACCAATGACAAAATAAACGAATATACAGTCCACTGTTTTGTGTGTGAATTAACAGCTAGGTTATACTTCAATTAGAGCCGTCCGCGCATGCCCAGAACCCGATTTTTGCTTATTTGCAAGCCTATACTTGTTAATCATTCCTGTTAGTTCCAATCAACGATGAAAAATCTGCGCAAAATTGCATGTGTTGTAGAATTCCTCGGAAGATTAGAGAAAAGAAAACAAAGAAATTTCAAAGAAAGGAAAGACTGTTTCTTAGAATACTCGGATGAAGAATTCGAATTCCCACGCCCGTCGCCATTTTGCCGTCCTAACAGAAATAACTAATCTGACTATTATAAGGTAGTTTCAAGTTTCAATAATTACCTATAATATATTTCATGAACTTAAAAAATCTTCAAACAATAAAAAAACTGATTAAACTACATAATTCTTGGTTAAAAATTAAAACATCATTTACTTCAAGCAGCAATTGTGCTGCCATCTATAAATCAAAAAGCTAAATGAAATCAATTGAACTCCAGTCTTTTTTATTCTGCATTAATATAACCTTTAATCTTGTAAAAACAACGTTTTTACAATTAAAGAAAAAATATTCCATCATAACAAGTACCCAATGACGAATATTTTAATGAATAAAATACTAATCCATAATTGTACTAATAGATTTAAGATGGCGGCGAAAAGCCTCGACCTTTCCTCGATCCATCTTTCGACCAATGAGGATCGATCAGCAATTTGTGGTCAAGTAACTTAAAGTTAAGTAACCGGAATGGAAAAAATGTTGGTGAAATGGGAATTGAACTTGAGGTTTCAGTTAACCTATTTTTAAGTTTCCTAACCTGAGTTTTTTTTAAAGTCAGGTTAGGTTTATGGTGAATATAGCCGTTAGTGGTTGGTTCAATTCCGTTACCTGTCCTGTTAAAAATTGCAAAGATGTTTGGTAACCAGAAATATCTAATAATTTTACATTTGCTATCAATTTAACAGCATATTTTAATAAGCTGGTTAGAATTTTTTGTGATACGACAGTTAATGGAATTATACCTATTTTGGTAAATCCAAATAATTCAGGCTAGTGGAGTAGAATTAGGTCGAAAAAGGGCTTGACCGTGAACAAATTACAACAAAAGCAAACTCTGCGGGAAATGGTAGGTGACATGGTCCTAATCAACATACTAAAAATATACATCCGTACTAGTGGTAGAAAAATGTTTTTTTGGCCGCCATCTTGAAAAAACACCCAAAAATTTTTTTCATCAAAAAAGGTCGTGTAAGGTATCAAACTGTGGGGAATTTTGTGCTGAAAGAGAATATGATTTTTGTTTTTCTTAAAATTCATTAAAAAGTTAAACTTTTGGCCAAAAACGCAAAGCAGATACAATGATAAAGGGCCCTCCCTCCATACTAAATGCATCTTAAACGTTCTAAACTTTTTTAAAAACACTACTTTGAGATAAATGGTAGTTGACATGGTCCTAATCAACATACTAGAAATATACATCCGTACTAGTGAGGAAAATATCGTTTTTTGACCGCCGTCTTGAAAAACACCAAAACACATTTTACTCCGTAAAATGTCTTGTAATATATCAAACTGCAGGGAATTTTGTGCTGAATAAGAATATGATTTTTGTTTTTCTTTAATTTTGATAAAAAATAACTTTTTTGACCGAAAACTGATAGCAAATTCAATGATTTGTGAACCTTCTATCATATGGTTTGGTTTTAAAGATCTCAATATTTCTAGAAAATTATAACATCAAAATATAACATTTGTAAATGTCAAATGTGAAGGTTATTTTCTTAAGTTCTTTCTCCATTCTCTCACCCTTTGTGTGTTTGTGTCCAAGAGGAAGAGGGTTGGCACGACGACAAAGGGGCAATTGTATCTAAACATGGTAAACATTGTAAAAGCTTTTATTGCAGCTGAGCGATCAGGAAGCTTCAAAATGCATTTACAAGCAGTTGAACACATGTTACCTTTTTTTGCAAGTTCAGGACATTACAAATATGCAAAATGTGCAATAATTTACCTGCAGCAAATGCGGGAACTGAAAACCAGTAATCCAGAACTCTATGAACTTCTAGACAAAGGTCATCTTACTGTAAGAAGAAAAGAAAGAAAATGGTCTGGTGTTTGGACAGATATGTATATTGAACAAATTGTTATGAAAAGTACAAAAAGCTGTTCAGGTATAACTCATGCTGGAGGAATGACCGAAAATCAACGTGTAACTTGGATTTTGAGCCACTCTAGATGCACTGAAATAATTTGTGCTCTAAGTTTTCTAACCAATGTTTCTCGTATTGGTAGTGAACAGCATAAAATATATAACTGATACAAGGATGATCAGAGATTTTGAAGATATGCAAAAGTTCATGAAGTTTTTTATCCACCAAAATCCATTTGCTGCTTCGTCAAGTGGTTTATGGAATGTTTTTAACGGAATAACAGATAGTGAGAACAAGTTTAATGTAGAAAATGCAGACATCATTGGGCGAAATATACAAGAAAAACTTACAGGCGAACTTTTCAAAGAAGTTACCTGCCTAAAATCAGACTTGACCCTGAAGACACTTAAAAAAGGTATAGTTATTGCTGGAGAGACTCGCCACATTGATTCACGCCTTTTAACCCAGAGGAAGCTGGCATGTATCTCCTTAGAAAACACCGTTCAAGATGCGAGACCTTTTTTTAGGTACGAGTTATCGACTCTTCCATCTGCCTTATTTGACCACAGTACTCAGCAAAAGAGGAAAACTGATAAATCTTCATTAGCCAACACCTTAGATAGGATGAATGTAAGTGGATTTCAACCTTCTAATATCCAACAGCATAGGCGTAACGAGGGGGGGTTATTGGGGTTGTAACCCCCCCCCCCATTACATCGACGGTTTCTAAAACATGAAAAACTGAAAAAAATTCCCTTTACACGGAAAGCGGTTCACAAGGAACTGTTCTTTTAGGACGTGATCCAAAGGGCCTCAAAATGAATTTAAACACTACATTGAGAGACGAATTTTTAAAAAATTTCTGGTGGAGAACCCCCAAACCCCCTCTCTAAAATTTTTACGTCTGTTATACTGTGTTTTTCTCTTGAAAGTTAAGCCTCTTAGATGAAGTTTTCCCTTCGGGAGTTTTGCAAAAAAAATTGTTTACTTTATACCTACATTATGAGACATTTTTAAAAGGGAGTAATATGTTGGAGGGGTTGACTGGTCGGAGTAACACCCCCCATGAGTCAACTCTAGTTACGCCACTGTCCAACAGAATACTTCTTACGTTCTGGATGGTGGTGCCTTAATTCACCAGATACCATGGGGCTCGTATAAAACATTTGGTGATGTCATGAGACAATACGAATCGTATGTCAGCAAAAAGTATGGGAAAGTGAAAGTGACAATAGTGTTCGATGGGTATGGAAAATCCAACATTAAAGATATGGAGCACAGACTACGCTCAAAGCAGTCATCTGTCACTGTTATCTTTGACGAAGACTCGCCAGTTATAGTCAAGAAGAGTAAGTTCCTCTCAAACTCTCAAAATAAACAAAGATTCATAAATATGCTAGGGAATTATTTTCAAAGAAATTGCCATTCCGTCATTCATGCCGAAGGAGATGCAGATACGTTGATTGTTAAAGAAGCGTTAAACCTAGCACAGGAGAAACAAGTCACAGTTGTAGCTGATAACACCGATGTTTTAATTTTACTACTATATCATTCGTCATCAAACATTTTAATGCAGTCTGCCCTACAATCGGATAAAGTTCGCGACATTCAAGCAATGCAAGGAGATATTGGAGAAGAGGCCTGCAAAGCTTTGCCATTTGTCCATGCGTTAACTGGATGTGACACCACCAGTTCATTATTTGGAAAAAGCAAGTCTTCGGCTTTAAAAAGTATAATAAATTCTCAAATATTGTTCAAATATGCTTCCCAATTTGGGTCTACGGAAATTACTAATAAGGAAGAGTTACTGGAAATGGGCTGCAAAGTTATTGTGTCATTGAGGTAACATTAATACCAACAACTTAAATAATCTTCGTTATGAAGAATATATGAGGAAAATAGCTTCAGCTAAAAAAGAATTTGATATTGCACATTTGCCTCCGACACAAAATGCTTCAAAATATCATTTACTTCGAGTAAATTTGCAGTGTTTTATTTTGGAGAATCTGTTCATGCCAAGCCCTCATCCTACGCTATGGGGTTGGCAGTTAGTTGAAGGAGAATTCCAGCCAATATTGACAGATAGAAGTCCTGCACCAAAGGAGCTTTTAGAAATGATCAAATGTGCATGCCAAACTACAGCTGATGAGCCATGTTACAGTATGAAATGTACATGCCGCCGATATGGACTTTCTTGTTCCGTAGTTTGCAAAAACTATTGTGGAAAGAACTGCAGTAATACAGGAGACCTAATTAATACTTATGAAGATGAAAATGATATTGGACGATTGATATGACGGTGTTTATAGCACCTATAATTTGTTCTTAAAATTTTTTAATTATATGTTTAATGTTATATTTTCAAGCTTAAAACTATCAAACTTGAAAGTAGTTTCCTATTAAATTTGTAAAAAAAATCAAAGTATCCTAGAATTTTATTATTAAGTATCATATTCTCTTTCAGCACAAAATTCCCAGCAGTTTGAGGAATGACTTTTCATGTAATTTTTTTTTCAAGATGGTGGTCAAAAAATCGTATTTTTCCCATTAGTACGGACGTATATGTTTAATTGGACTATGTAACCTACATTTCCCTCAAAATAGTGTATTTTGAAAAGCTAAGGACGCCTATGGTCCATATAGTATGGAGGAAGGGCCATTTATCATTGAATTCGCTATCAGTTTTTGGTCAAAAAAGTTATATTTTATCAAAATTAAAGAAAACAAAAATCATATTCTCATTCAGCACAAAATTCCCTGCAGTTTGATATATTACAAGACATTTTACGGAGTAAAATGTGTTTTAGTGTTTTTCAAGATGGCGGTCAAAAAACAATATTTTCCTCACTAGTACGGATGTATATTTCTAGTATGTTGATTAGGACCATGTCAACTACCATTTGTCTCAAAGTAGTGTTTTTAAAAAAGTTTAGAACGTTTAAGCTGCGTTTAGTATGGAGGGAGGGCCTTTTATCATTGTATTTGCTTCACGTTTTTGGTCAAAAATTTTACTTTTTAATGAATTTTAAGAAAAACAAAAATCCTATTCTCTTTCAGCACAAAATTCCCCACAGTTTGATACCTTACACGACCTTTTTTGATGAAAAAAATTTTTGGGTGTTTTTTCAAGATGGCGGCCAAAAAAACCATATTTCTACCACTAGTACGGATGTATATTTTTAGTATGTTGATTAAAACCATGTCACCTACCATTTCCCGCAGAGTTTGCTTTTGTTGTAATTTGTTCACGGTCAAGCCCTAATTCTACTCCACTAGGCCTGGTGCAAAATATGAAGAGATAAAACTGTGGATTCTTGCAACCAAAAACTATAGAAGTTTAGTTGTTTACTAGCCAGCAAACGGCATTAGCAAACAAAACTATGTTAAAACGTTCCCAATGCCCTAATTGTTTGAATTTTCCTAATATTTTACCAAGCCTAAAGGACAAAGCATTGAAAATTAATTTGACCTTGAGATTGGGAAAGTGAATCTAAATAAAAGTTTTCTCCTAACAATTTAGGATATTTGAAAATGTTAAGCACAGTTCATGCCAACTACCCATATTAAAAAGTCTACCACAAAACTGAAAACAGTTCTTAAAAAAATCATGATTTAAAAAATGAAATGAATACATTAAAAATTAAAATAATAATGATTCATCAATTGATACCAATTCTATTAAGTATTACATTGATTCCACACATAAAAAATAAATTTACACAAACTTTGTTGTTGTTTCTTATGCCACTTGGAATCCATCCTCAAAGAGTAGAGGATTTAAGGCAAAGGGCTCCTGAGAAAGTGAGGCCCATGAATGGCAGGACTTAAGCCTCAGATGATAGGTGTTGCCACCATCTATCGCCAGCTCCACAATTTTGCCATGTCTCTGAAGGGGAGGGAGGTACAATTCCTTTAGAGTCCCCGCTAAATATTGCCAATATCCAAATCGCTAAATATATACAAATATCAACATATTTTTCTGACTTTTATTAATAAACTGAATAGTTATTATTCTAATTAAACATTTTAATTCAGGAGTTTGAAATTATTTAAGAATATTTCTACTTTTCTTCTTCTTCTTCAATTGCCAGACAGCCCAGGATGGGCCCTTGCCTTCCTCAGAATCGAATTCCAAGCTCTTCTATCCTTGGCCTTGGACATCCAGTTGTTAATTTTCAAAATTCCTATATCTGTTTCCAAACAGTCAAGCCACCTAAGCTTAGGTCTTCCTCTTTTTCGGGTGCCAAATGGTCTGGCCGAGAAAATCTTTTTTGTTATATGATTTTCATCCATTCTACATAGGTGCCCTGCCCAATTTCTACTTTTAGTTGTCGTAAAGAACCGGGCAATTATTCAGCGGGGACTCTAACGGAATTGAGCCTTCAATTTTTTTTTATCAAAATTTAATTAGAAACTCTGTCCATAATGACTTTTCGGTTCATGCAATAACGGCGGGCGCCAAAAATGGCGATAAAATAGTGAATTCTTGCAACCCAGTTCTACAGAAGTTGAATTGCTTACTCGCCAATAAACGGCATTAGAAACACCAAATTTCCCCAAAAATGTTGCCCAGGCCCTGCGTTTTTGCAACTTTTCTAGGTTTTAGAAAAAAATTAGCAACTCTTGTGGCCAAATTCTGTTTCCTTGAAACTTCCATGTTTTATTAGAACAGTTGGAATCCTGACTTAAGAGAGTTCTTAGCAGACAGATTGATACATTTACCAGTCCGAAGGATTTGGATATTTAGGCCATTAAGGAACTCTACTCTAGGGAAGGTACTCCCATTATGGAGGTGATTAAAGATTAAACATTCATACTTATATTGAGATCTCCTTGAAATATGGGTGAGTACCAAGGAAACTGCGGTACAATTCCGTTAGAGTCCCCGCTAAATATCGCCAATATCCAAATCGCTAAATATATCCAAACATCAACAATTTTTTCTGACTTTTATTAATAAACTGAATAGTTATTGATCTAATTAAACATTTTAATTCAGGAGTTTGAAATTACGGCACAGCTGGAATAAGAGTCCTCCATTTGGTGACTCGCGGTGCGGTTACGGAAGTTAGCAGCACGATCTGTTATATTGTTTGTCTGCCCCGACTAGGCACGAGTGGCAAATCTAAAGGGAGTACCCACAACAGAAAAAGCAGCGTGGCGAATGCAGGGTATCTAATAGAAGTGAGCTAACCATCTTTATGGCTTTTTTAGTGCCCTCGCCACTGCTTTTTCTGCTGTGGGTACTGCCTTTAGGTTTGCCACTCGTGCCTAGCCGGGGCAGACAAACTTTAGTGTACAATTGGGAACTCTTATTCCAGCTGATCCGAAATTACTTGTGAATATTTCTACTTTTTGTCTTAAAGAACCGGGCGATATTTAGCGGGGACTCTAACGGAATTGAACCGAAACTGCTCAAAAGGGTATGAAATTTTGAGGAGCTTTCAGATTTGCGATGAAGAAATAAAATAAAACAAAAATTACGAACAAAGATGAATTAGCCACTTTGTGGCTTATTAGTTTATGAAAAAAGTTCTATAGAACTTGAATTACACACTACTAGGTGAAAGTCCGGCATTATACATACGATTCCTGAGGTTTTGCTTGAAGTTGGGATGGCTCCTCCTTTTGCGGTCGAAATATATACAATAACCGATTAATACAGTGCCACAGACTCCAGCAGCGGCCGCCACGCCAGTTTTTGACAGCATTTTTAGAAATTTAATTAATTAAAACTATTATAGGTGAAGGATGATGAAAACAAACAAATAATTTGCACGAGTGAGAAAAATCGAAAAATAAAGAGGAAATTTGAAAGAAGTAGTTGTAGTTGTTTTACCCTAAAGCAGATTGATATTGATCGAATCACAGACTAGTTGAAAGGTAGAATTAGTCGGCATACTCAACTAGCGGCACCTGTGTAAAACTCGTATACTCTATTCTGGGGTATTTTCAAAAATTTTACTTTCCTTTAGTGTAGCTGTAGAGTAGCGATCCTCGGTTATAAAACGTTTGATTACTTTATTGCATATAAAATGCTGTTTCTTTTCTCTTAAGTAAAAAAATTCTCATACCATTTTTTGCAAGTGGAATACTTTCTAACAACCTTTTTTTTTGTGGAGTTTTCTTTTGCATTATTTGCTTTATTCCCGGTCCAACAAAAGATCTCCTCACTGGCCCACTGCAAAAGTTCGAGTGGAAGAGCCTTTAACGGCATTATTCACATCCCTAGCCGGCCGGTTTAAGTTTGAGCTTTAACCAAGACCGGCTGGCTTTCTTCACATCATC
Organism: Tetragnatha montana; assembly: GCA_963680715.1. Taxonomy (NCBI): domain Eukaryota; kingdom Metazoa; phylum Arthropoda; class Arachnida; order Araneae; family Tetragnathidae; genus Tetragnatha; species Tetragnatha montana. The sequence goes on along the minus strand of OY796675.1, from coordinate 62,927,848 downwards.
GCCTGGTTTAAAATTTCTAGAAAAAATAATAGTTTTCAAATTGAATGAATTTTCTTCTTCTTCTCATAAATCCTTCCAGTATTGGGGGTATTCTAAAAAGTGACAATTTTTGGTTTTATTTTTGCTTTACAAATGTAATAATGTATGGATTAAGACGAAACTAGCAAGTTGTGGTAAAATGTCCTCCATAGTCTGTTTCCTAGAAAACTTTGCGAAATTTTTAGAACTTTCTGAATACAGCTGTTAATCCAGGTAGATTCTTTTTTCATCAAAATATTTTTTATATCTGCTAACTGCTGCCCATTTTATATTAAAAGACCAAGCAAACTCACACTACAGCTGTTTAGACTAAGCAGATAAATTATTAGTCCAGTCAAAGTTTGAACTTAAAAATAATTTCCCTGTTTATTAGATGCTTAAGATTCATTATAAAACTTGATTTATTCCTTTCGAGATTCGAGATATTATATTCTACCAGAACCACAAAAGAACATGAAGCTAAAAAAATATATAATTTTAATAATAAAGATACATTTGGTTTATTAACTTCAATTTCAAGAATTACAAATAATTGCAGCTAATTCTTATCAAAACTCGAAGTTTAGTTTTCTAGTTCGAAGAAGAACTAGAACTAGACCCATTTTTCCCCACCCGACCTTCATTTCTACTACATTAGGGTTGTCCTTATTTTTGAAGTTTTGAAATTTATTGCTTTCAGCCTCTAATTGTGTTCTATTAGGTATACCTAAAAATAATTCTGGCGAAGTTTTATCCCTTTTAAATGATATTTATTGGTAGCTCAAGGAAGTTAAAGTTTGAAAAATGTAGGAAAAATGGGGGCTATAGTATAGAGTAGTTAATACACATAAGTAATTATAAGCCATCTAAATAAGTCCTAAATAACACATTTGAAGCAGTTTTATCACAATATAAATCTTGAAATATATTTTTTTTTAATTCTGAAAATTGGTAATTTCCCCCACATTTTTTCAAACTTTAACTTTTTTGAGCTACCAATAAATATCATTTGAAAGTGATAAAATTTTAACAAAATAATTTTTAGATACAGGGTAGTCCTTAATTCATGGTACAAACTTCTAGGGGTGTTAGAGTACACCTAGACGAACAAGAATTGGTATAGGAAGGGGGGTCGCAGATACGCCGTTAAAGAGCTAGGACCTAATGTAGTGCGAGTGCGTTTCAAAAGGCCGTTTTTAGAAGGCCCGTGTGACGAAACAAATCATAATAAAATGAAAAACATTATTGCATGAGGCACAGGAATATCCATACTACTTAAATCCTCAATGTGATAGAAATTGGACCACTTGCTAAACCGTGGGGTGAGTTTTCAAACGTGCAATATTCATCTTTTAGCCAAAGAATGGAGTTCCCTTACATTAGTGTAATGGTACTTAGAAAAATGATGATCGGGGAAGGAATTTTCAATGATCATACAGTTCCAATGATCAATGTAATTCAAACTGCTCTTCTCGCGTCTTATCTGCGGGCCTGGCATTGACGTCGGGATGACGTCTCCAGAAAGATCTAAAAGTTGAACCCCTCATCCTGTATATTGAAAAAACAGCAAGGAAATTTTTCACCATGTGACGTGACAGGCAAAAACAAGGAACGACTTCCAAAGAACGAAACATTTATTAAAAAAATAATTTAAAAACTATCTTAAAATTTAACTCAATCCGACCAGCAGAATGCGGAGGACTCGACTCAGCCAGCCCTCCCGAGCCACGAGCTCAGCTTCCTTATATAGTACTCTGATGCGTTAATATGACGTCACACTAGTTGTCTTCTTCTTCACTGGTCGTCTTCTTGGCTTGGTACGTCACATACCCCCCTTACGTACAAAAGAAAAGCCCTGGTTTTCTTGGAGGGGAAAAAAAAGTCCGTCAGACTCGGAAAAAAAATCACCGTTCTTTAACGGGACGCAATCCAGCCAATCTCCTGTAGTCCACACGCTCCCTCACTCTTCCAGACCTTCTGGGCCCAGGACTCTGACTGTGGGACGTCAATGGATCCTCGTCTGTAGTCTCCCTCGGGTGTAGGGTCAATGGATCCTCGTCTGTAGTCTCTCTCTCCTCCGGTCCCCCGTCCTCCACCGACTCGACCTCCAAGGGGCCCTCCTCCAGCGAAAGAACATCCAGGTCCGATGACTGTAGATCACTCGCAGAATCAGGCGCGTCCCGCAGATCGACATCCTCCGGTGAAATGGAGTGCTCACCATCAGCAGGGCCTCGTTCTGAAAAAGCTTTCAAGTCAACAATATTATGAGAACCAAGCATAGCTCCACCCTCAACCTCCTGCAACTCATAGACTAAGGGAGAAAACTTAACTATAACCCGACAGGGTCCCCGCCATCGAGGCATAAACTTAGCTATTCGATGGTGATCTGCACTCGATATTGGTCTCAAACGCAATCAAACCAAATCTCCCACCTCGAACTCCCGGTTATCCCTGTGTTTATCATAGTTGCGTTTTTGGCGCGTCTGTGCTAGCTTCACCTTTGAACTCACTAAATCCTTCAAAACCCCATACTTCAGCCCGAGTCCAGACATCCGCTCCACACATGGCATCCCAAAGGGAGGGCTATCTCACGACCCAGGAACAGGCGGGCCGGGGTCTGCCCAGTGGTCTCTGGAAGCTGTCGTTCTCAAGGCGAATGCCAGAGCCTCCAGGTGGGCATCCCAAGTGCCATGCCGCTGGCCCACGTAACTTGAAATCATTCTACCTAACGTTCTATTTACCCTCTCGGTCAGATTCGTTTGGGGATGGTATGGGCTGGTAAATTTTCTACGAATACCAAATAACCGGCCAACCTCCGCATAAATTTCTCCAACAAACTGAGGCCCATTATCCGACAACAAAGATTTGGGACAGCCAAACCTAGAAAAAACGTCTCTCATTAAGCACCTAGCAATAGCTCAGCTGGAGCCGTAGCCCGGCGAAGTGGAAACAACTCCACCCATTTTGAGTAATAATCCACCAAAACCAGACAGAAGACATTACCCCTTTGAGAAACCGGCAAGGGCCCCATCAAGTCCACCCTCATCATCTCGGCCGGCGCGGTCACCTCCGTGGACTTAAGTAACCCGTGTTTCCTCTTTTGACTAAATTTAAGACTCTGGCATATTCGGCAGGACGCAACAAACCTCCGTATATCTTGCTTCTGACCCGGCCAGTAGGTCCTCTCCCGACACTTTCTATAGGTATTTTTAAAACCGAGATACCCCGCCACTGGAGGATCGTGAAATTCTGTCATCACCCCAGGTGTTAAACTCTTTGGTATGGCTATTCTCCAAACATCCGCCTTCCGACTCTGGAACTCCAATACTTCCCCGCGCAGTCTATAATGCACAGAACGACCAATAATCATAGAAGCCCGGGCAGGGTCCACGGGAAGGTCACCGTCCCTCAGATAGGATACGATCTCTTGGTAACACGGGTCTAGTTTCTGGCTCCCAGCAATCTCCTCCAGACTAACGCATTGAGCCACCAGCACCATGGCGTCCGGACCTGCAGTCCGTCGGGAGGCCCAACGGGATTCCGTGATAGGGCATCGGCGGTAACCATCTGCGTTCCCTTCCATGGTATAATATTAAAGCTAAACTCCTGCAATTGAATGGCCCATCGAGCCAGTCTACCCTTCAATTCTCTCTTTGTTTGAAGCCAAGCCAACGCAGCGTGATCAGTAAAAACCCGAAACGGGCGGGAAAGATATATTCGAAGCCGTTCACAAGCCCATACTAATGCAAGACCCTCTTTCTCTGTTACAGAATAATTCCGTTCCGGCGGTCTGAGGGTACGGCTGGCATAAGCCAAAACCTCATAAGTACCATCCGGCTTTCTTTGCCCCAATTCAGCTCCCAAACCTGTATCTGATGCATCAGTGTACAATTCCAGCGAAGAAGTCTCGTCCGGCAATCCGAGCACGGGAGCCCGGGTCAGCAATTCCTTTAGCCGATCAAAAGCAGCCTGCTCCTCCACGCCCCAATGCCAACGCTGCTTCTTCTTGGTGAGGGCATACAGTGGGCCAGCTATATCGGTGTAGTGAGGTATAAAAGCCTTGTGCCAAGAGCACAATCCCAAGAACTGCCTGACCTGTCGAACTTTTTGTGGAGTCCGAAAGTCCAACACAGCCTTAACCTTGTCAGTCTGCGGCCGCATCCCCTCCCCCGAAAGGTGGTAGCCGAGGAAGTCTAGCTCCGTCCGAAAGAAGTGACACTTCTCGGGCTTCAGAGTCAATCCGGCCCCATGCAGCAATTCCAGAACTTGGCGAACATCTTTGTGATGCTCCTCAATACTAGACGAGTAGATCACGATGTCATCCAAATAACACTCAAAAGTCTTCCCCATAACCGGACGCAAAATCCGATGGATCATCCTCTGAAACGTGCTGGGTGCATTTCTTAACCCGAAGGACATCACCCGAAATTGGTATAATCCCTCAGGAGTAATGAACGCTGTCTTGGGCCTATGCTGCGGGGCGATCCTCACCTGCCAGTAGCCCGACTGCAGGTCGAGGGAAGACCAAACTTTGGCGTTACCTACGTTGCGCAAGACCACAGGAATCAAAGGCAGGGGATACCGATCCTCACGGGTAACATTATTTAACAGACTATAGTCCACGCAAAACCGAGAGGTTCCATCCTTCTTTGGTACCAAGACCACAGGTGCAGCCCAAGGGGAATCTGACGGCTCAATGATGCCTGCCCCCAACATTTCCTGTACCTGTCTACGCACTATCTCAGCCTTGTCTCGTGACAAAGGGTAAGGATGCCGATAAACAGGAGGAGCATCACCCGTCTCAATCCTATGTTCCGTTTCTGCAACCATCCCAGGGCATGCACAAAATAGCTCGGGGAATTCCCCAAACACCCTCAGAAGACGCTCACCCTGGTCCCCGGCCCTTGCAGCCAGCTCCACCATCTTTTCCTCATCAATATCTCCCTGTCTAACCGGGGTGCAAGCGGAGATTTCCCTTCTGCCAAAATCTATCCTCACCTCCCAAGCGATCAGTGCATCGACACCCAGTAACACAGGCACAGGCAAACCCCGAACCACCAGAAACTCTTGCTCCTTTTTGATACCCTTCCACTCTAAAACGCCGCATATCACACCCTCAGAAGGAGTGGCCTCCCCACCGATGTTCCAAAGCTCCCGATGATCAGCTTTGTAGCCTACCACTCCTGACCTCCTCAATTGGAGGGCCCAAGATTGGCTAATCAAAGAGCGATCAGCCCCAGTATCTATTCGGGCCCCCAGAGACAGACCCCCAAATTGAACGCAAGGCATCAGGAATTCAAGGAAAGGGGAAGCAGTGCTCCCGAGGACCATCTCCCCTACTCTGGCCTCAGGCTGTGGTTTTCCGGACCACCAAATCTGGCAATATGACCCAAGCCACCACACCGATAGCACCGCACTCCAGCTCTACCAAAGCGATGTCCCGCCGACCGCTCGCCGAGTGTCCACTGCCTCTCAGGTTCCTGTCGGGGCGGCAACGCCTGAGAATCCACCGTAGCCTCGCCACTAAGCTCGGGAACGGGGGGAAAGAACCGTTTTACATAAATCATTACTTCCCGCACAGACCGAAAGTTCATCAGGCTCAGTGGAAGGCGCTGAGCATCTGCCAACCGTTCGACTAGTGCCTCAGCCACCTCAGACTCAGAGGCATCAGGCCTCCATTCCACATACATATCCCGGAATCTCCAGGCGAATGCCTCAAAATCATCCCCAATCTTGAATCGTGTCTGGAGAAGGCGCTCTGCCCCACTCAACGGTGAACCCGAACAACGGTAGTGTTCCCGCAACCACCGCTTGAACGTAGGCCATGTAAGTTCCTCTGGCATAAAAGCCATAAATTCGTACCACCTAGCCGCATTTCCAGCCAAACTCTCGACTGCCAGCTTTACTGTAGCCCTATCACTTAAGTCCGAGAGAGAAGCCTCTACATTCACCCTACGAACAAATTCATCCACGGACTCCCCCGGAGTACCAGTAAACGTTAAAGTGGACCCATGCCGCACGGGGCGATCGGGCCCAGCGAGACGATGGGGACTCCCAGGCCTATCCTTCCTAAAGCTAAAAGTCAACAAAAAGACGACCAACAGTGACAAAATACCACCAAGCAACCCACAGACAACCAACTCGAACATCATAGCAGTAAAAGGTGGTTAAAACCAAAAAAAAGTCTTAAAATTCCAATCAGCATCGAATCCTGGCTGGCTCGCCAAAACTGTCACATGTGACGTGACAGGCAAAAACAAGGAACGACTTCCAAAGAACGAAACATTTATTAAAAAAAAATAATTTAAAAACTATCTTAAAATTTAACACAATCCGACCAGCAGAATGCGGAGGACTCTCGACTCCTCATCAGAGCACAGACCATATACGAAGACCAATCATCCAAATACCGATTACCCTCTACTTCTACCACCCTGACCAACAGAATAAATTGAAACTGCCACTTAGAAGCTCTTACAGACCCTTTGGAATTTCTCACCTCACTTTTTAAGATAAACGCTATATAAAAGCAGAAACATCGGCTGACAGGTAGCATCAAACAATCCTGGATCCTACAGATATCTCCTGAATGAACTCCCCCTGTTTATTACAAACGAATTAAAAGCAAGCTTCGCTTGCTGATGGATTCAAGAACCTATGAAATTAGAAGTAGCCTAACCTGGACTCTGACTTAGACTGTAACTCTTTCTGTTTTAAGATCGGACTCAATAAACTTATATTTTATTTTAAATACGTCTGAAGTTCTTCCACCACTGCACTCTGCTTACTTCATGGGCCAGTAAGCCCAACAATTGGTCATGGGGCCAACAAGCGGATGCTTCAGATTCCTGTATTGAGTCCTTTACGCGTGCCTGAGATGGGGGCCGCGAATGCTTTACGTGTGCCCGTGATGGGGGCCGCAACGCCTGACGTTCAGCTGTAAAACCTCGATATGATGATGGACGGACGGTCAATTGAGCCTCTTGGAGCCCACAATTACTCCACTTGGAAAGAGGATGTAAAAGTTATCCTCATGGACAGAGGTGTCTGGACATTCATCGACAAATCAGAGCCGAAATTCGAGGAAACGACTGCAAGTCGTAAAGAGGTGGTTGAGTATGTGCACTGTGTGAGGGGGATAAGGAGGACATTAGTCACATCCTCCTCGGATGCACATATCCCATATTCTATCGGGACATTCTTCGGGGAGTGGCGACCACCGTGGAGGAAATACTCAAAGATAAAAAAATTTGGACCCTCGCCTACCTTACATATCAGGGACATCGAGCTATCGGCTACAATTAGCCGGACGCTCGTAGCAAGAAGTAAGTTTTCTTTTGCACTCCCAAAAGAGCAAGAATTGTGGGACACTTTTAGAATTGTACACTATGTTTATAAAATAAAACAAATAGCTAATTTATGAAACTACTCAGGAGGAATCACTTCTCGGGAAAGCTACAATTTCAGTTTGAAGCCACTGATGACACATTTTCTTCATTCAGAATAATATTTTACATGAAGAAAATTCAGCTTCTTGTCAGGGACTGAATCTATCTGGGCTGATGTTTGAGGGCCAGTAGATCAATTAAAATTTTCTATTGATTGTTCATGACATTGAGAGATATTACAGTTAAATAGTATAAAATAGTGTAGGAAAAATGGGAATAATGTATAATGTGTGTTCAAAGCTTTTTTTTCAGGTTCTTTTGTTGTAATTTTAATAAAGTGTCTTTATTTTTGGCAAATTGCATGTTTTTAGTAAATATTTCAAAAACTTAATTCTTCCTTAAAAAATTAGTAGAAAAAACAGTTCAACATTTTTCTTTGCTGAATTCTTTTGAAAACATAGAAATTTACTTTTCATTCAAATTTTCCTGCATCTTTTAAAATTAGTAATGACTAGTCAGGTCACAAAATGAAGGCAGGGGGGCCGATTGAGGGCCATATGCTGTTAAGACTGATGTAGATTATTTAGCTTATTAATTATTATTTAATGATGTTATCCATGTGGTATTTAAATTTAGATTATTTTATCCATGATAAATAGGGCTTTTGTAATTAAATTTAGGGTTTCATGGCACAAGGCCCCTATTGGGACATTCCAAACCAAACAAGAGAAAATTGTTGCGACAATGTAAAAGCAGTTTTCCATGTAATTAAAATCTCAAAATAAGTACCGATAATAGTTATTTATTTTATGTAGATATAGTATATGTATTAAAAAACGCAAAATATGAAATATGTATAAGTAGGAAAACTAAAAGACATATTACATAGTATAATTTTTTTATTGAATTCAGAGTTTTTTAAATTCTAAAATTTAAAGTCCTTATAGAGAGTTTTTGAGCTATAATTCAAATTTTATTCATTTATCTTTAAAAATAAAAAGTTCCTCTTTAAGATGGTGTTTTCAAATACAACACATTTTTAAAATGTGAATATATCAAGTGTAAAACTCTTGATGGTCATTCAGCAGAAGTACCTCTGAAACACATTTGCCCCTAGAGAAAACTTTATTAAAAATGTACAAAAACCTACCGAAAACCGAATCCTACTGGATTCACAGAAGAAAAAAAATGGTTTGAAAAGCTTTATTAGCATCAGCACTCTTCTAAAATACAGCTTACTTGGACTATATACTCCCTCAGCGGCAGAATCCAACACAAACAGGGGAATGTCTTACAAGCTGTTTATTTTTTTTTGTTTCGGTAATGTTATTTACACAGGCGATTCTCTCGATTGACAGTCTATTCCACATCTTCCACTTGCATGCGCATGGCAGCCAGCGCAGACAGTTTCTGAAAAGAAAAAAAAAAAAAGGATTAGACACTCATCATCCCCCCTTCAGTTAGCTCTGACTATGGAGGTTGGGTTTCTTCCTGAAGAAACTAGAGGAACTAAAGAAGCAGGACTGTAACTAGGCTTCTGTTTCGGGAGGGGTTTTGACTCAACATTATTTCTGAGTTACTTAATTAAACTAACTAACTCCCTGGCATTACAGCCCGTGTGGACTATGGCCTCTCTAACAATCTTCCCCCAAAAGCCCTCTGTTTCTTGCCCTTTGCTTCCAATTACGGACTTTTGGAATTTTTAGGTATTTTTCAACCTTATCCAACCATCTTTTAACTGGCCTTCCTCTTTTCCTTAGTCCCTGGCAATGGCCAGTCTTTGAAAATCTTTCTGGTGCCCCTATCTTCTTCCATTCTCTCGAGGTGTCCCAGCCATTGTATTCTCTTTGTCTTTACATAATTAAGACTTTAATTAAGTTACTTAATTAAGAGTACTTTAATACATCGTTATACGTTTAATACTCGTTTAAATTAAGTGATATTTATCCCTTTAATTCATAAAGAAATAACCATGAAAACATGAAATAGTCTTGCCCAAATGTATAATTGAAAGGTTTGTGTTAGCTCTTTTAATTATACTCAACATCTAGAATTTATCTAAAAAACGTCCAAAAGTTGTCCACAACTGCAAGCATACACTATCATACTTTGTTCTGATTATACTTAATTTGCTAAATCTCATTTATATACTCTTAGAAATACTCCCCAAGCTTGTCCCTAAATTATCTAGTTATAGGATGTGTGTCTTTAAAGATATATACTGCAGAGGTGCCAAGTTTCAAAAAAGGTCTGAGTCCATTTTTTTGCTATCAAGTCTTCTGTATCCATGTGAAACACAATGCTATAATTTCAATAAAAATAACAATAACATTTTGTATGACAGCAAAAAAAATCGTATTTTAACATGTTTTCTGCATGTGTTGTATGCTTGGAAGACATTCTTAATAAATTACTTATATTCATGCCTAAATTATAAATTTATCTGAAGCAATGTTTTAAATATTGCAGTATTTCATTCTGCACTAATCACAGTATATCACGACCCCTCTCAGGGTTCATACTCTATCTAGTGTAGTAAAATTCAGGAGTCCTTAAGGAGTTATTCAGGAGTAAATTACAAAAAAATTAGGAGGTAACGTGAATATTTATTAACCTTAATCTACTTTACATGTTGCAAGCAGAATGAGTTTAGAATGAAGTATGAACAGAGTAGAACCGAGAACTGCAAAAGAGGTAATAATTTCACATTTCAACGGAATTTTACCGATTTAAAAAACAATTACTACCACCAAATCGATAATAAAACTTCTTTTTGCTGTTTGATAATGTTTTTTAGGAGTTAGAGAGAAAATTCAGGAGAAAAAATATAATTTTCAGGAGCTTTAAGGGCCCTTAGAAAAATAAATTGAATTTCAGGAGTTTTTCAGGAATTTCAGGAGGCGTACCAACCCTGCCCTCTGTATTTCTAAAACAAGAACCAACCCAGAATTTTTATGGTGATATTTGTGTTAAGCACGTCAAAATCAAAAGAAAATGGCTTACTTTTATCATTTTTACACCAACTTCATCTTAAATTGTTGCCCAGTGTTATTGGTTTTAAACATGTAACAGGATTTAAAAATTTTTAACATTTTTGCAATGTTAGTGTAAGTGTGAAATTTGTCCCATTTATCCTCACTCTCCCCTTAGCACTTTTTAAGGTTTTTAAACACTGTATGTACAGTACTGGAAAAAAAAATCGACTCAGATTTTTTATCTCTGGAACGGCTCGAGATACAAAAACAAATGAGGTACCATTTTTCATCATTTTAAGTACTCTTTAAACAAAAAAAAATTCGAGTCCTTAAGGGGTCGTCTTCATATCGAACGAAGCACCAACTTTCTTTTTTCCTATAGAAGACCTCGGATATTATATTTTATTCTGAAAGATCACCCTCCATAACCCCTAAATACCAAGTTTCATATCTCTGCGTCAACAAATAGACCCCCCAAAAATTTTTAAAATTTGAAACATCCCATGTTAAACTTCCTATTTAAACTTATTTTTGAACCTTCTCTAGTAGACCAGGATATTTCTGTGCACTCTGCAGGAAACAACTGTCTTAAAACGGTCGCCAACCATCGAGCCAAACTCATAAGACTGGTGGAAGTGAGAGAACCATCCCGAACAACTTGCCGATGCGTTAATGGAACTACTAGCCAGGGATCCCCAAATTACTTTCCATGTTTTTAATTTTATATTCCAGTTTGCTAATAATTTTATATTTGTTGCATTATTTTCTAATCAGCTTACTACAGTTCTTGAATCGAGACGGATTTGTTGATATTTTCAGTAATTGGGGTTACTTCTCTGCCTTACAGTCTCTTTTTACCAGATTTGTTTGTACTCAGTGTTTAATTACATCAAATTACACATAGAGGGGGATTCTGAATATTACTTTTTTATTTCACTATTTCAGTTTATAACCGAAATAATGAAATAAATTATACTATTTAATAAAATGATACTAATAAAAAGCTTGATAAAACATGTCCTAAGAATTTAGTTCTAGATTTCTTTTCAATAGCAAAAAAAAAAAAAAAAAAAAAAAAAAAAATCAGAATTCAAAACTTTTTACTGCAAAATTAATTAGTAGTAGTTTTATTATTTAAAATGCGAGGAATATAATTCTGAAAGTAAGTTGATGAATTGATTTTTAAAAGAGGAATAAATGTGAATGATAACGTTCAAAACTTCTATTAAAGTACTAAATTATTTTTGTTTAAAAGTACTACTTTATAACGTAAAATATTTTCAATAAAATTTATAATTAAATAAGAATAAAAAATCTTTCAAAGAATGAAAGCGCATGGAAGCTAAAAGGATGTCATCTGAAAATAGTGTTCTGATTGGTTTCTGAATCATACTGCCCGAGGGCAGGCGGGAGGGTGCTCTACAGACGTTTCGCCAACTCATAATTTTCTTACCCCCACTTGTTGGGCCTTACACATACAAATTTTTAAAGTGAAGATTTAACAGGAAACCAGGGGGTAGGAAATTTTAGAGTTGGCGAAACGTCCGTGACACCGTCGGGAGATTCAGAGTGGTCATAAAATGATTACTTTACTTTAAAAATATCTACAATCGAAACTATTAATTAGAGACGAACTATCAATTAGACGAAAATAATAATAAGGAACTATTTTTTTCTGCTCCCCTGTGTCAGAATACAGATTCCGCCTATAAATGTCATATTACATGGAGTTAAAAGGGAAAAATAACTCTTTTAAATTCAATTTTTGCGAAAAAATTCCCACTCTTTTATGAAAAGGCAAAATATGTATTACTCCCTAATATTCTATTTCATCCTTCTACCCTCCAATAAACGCTTTTCAAAATGGGTCTCATGCATGGCCGCTATACATTTTTCTCAATTTAGGAATATATAATCAAAATAAGATTATTAATCAAACTAAAACAGAATGTTTCGCATTTTTCTGCGCCGCCCACCTTCCCCTGTCTCGGGTCCCAAATTACACCATCGGGTGACCCATTCTGGGGAGTATGAGAAGGAAAACTGTCATTGTTTAATCTAACTCTTTAAAACATTTTCACGCTGTTATTCAAAAAATAAAAGGTTACCCTCAAATGTTCTGTTTCATCCTTCCAACTCCCAAAGCTGAGTTATGCTTCTCAAGATAGACAACCCGAGTGTCCCCAATCACATTTTTTTAGTGCTGAAAAGTTCATAAACTGGATAATTACTCTTTTTTTTCAATAAAATATAATTTCAACTTTTTCTGCCCCACTCATTATCCCCGATAATGAAAGATATTTACTTTCACATTTCCGGTTCTATACTGTTCATGGAACCAACTTACATTGATTTCCATGTTATTTCACTAAAATAGACACTATTTTGTCTAAAAATATTGGAAAGAACTTTAATTATTCCATATAACCCTTCTATCCCACCTTCCAATGTAAGGAATGCTTTTCTAAATGAGTGTTCCGCATGTCAACCATCTGTCTCCTTTATTTGCACCACATTTGACTCTGCTAAAAGCAGAAAATTTTGAATTTCTTCTTCCACTCCTATATCTCCTATATTCCAGTATCAAAACTGGAATATTTTTTTCTGTCCCTCTCAACCTCCCTAATCGCAGGTCTCAGATATCTACCATGGTATTTCGTAATGTTAAGTGTATAAAGATAAAAATTAGCTTGAAATGTGTTCTCCTTCATGAAGAAAAATAAGTTTTTAAACGGCCTAAAAGTTAAGAATTTGACTTTATTGTTTTATACACCATTTCCCCCCTATTTGAAATGAGAACCGTTCGAAAATCGGTTTTATGGATTTTTACCATCTTTGGTGTAAATTTACAAAACATTCAACCGCAGTTAGGTGCCAAAAAAAATTGTTTTTAATTAGTTATCACAGAATTTCGAGTTTTTTCCTGCCCCTCCCCTATGCCTAGTGATCGTTGCCAGACTTCTACTATAGTAATACTTTCTCGCCTAAGAGTATGGAAAAGAATGTTACCTTTCATGAAGTTAATTTAAGACTATAAACATGATCCTCAGAGAAAATAAGCATACAAATTTTTACATTCGACTTCATCCTTTCACCCCTTTGACTGGAGGGAACTGATCCTTTCCAAATTCTATATTCTGTTAGTCCTCCCTCGCCTCTCTTGTATAATGGCGCATTTCAGCGAATTAAATGAATAAAAGGAACTATTTTGACTTTAAAACACAACATCAAAACTCGCAAGTTTTCCCTCTTCTGTGCCTATCTTACCATCGCCTGCCCCAGACCAAAAGTGTTCATCATTGCAATTCGGAATCTACAGATTCTAAGCAGCAAAATTGTTCCACTAAGCTTCTTCACGAAAAAGCGCACGAAATGTGTAGTTAGAAAATCCCCTTAACAAAGCAAACAATTAAACAAATAAGTATTTGAAAAAAAAAATGTGTCAATTCAGAGATAAGTCGCCAAATGTATTTAAGCCAAATTCAATTTTGGGCTCTGACCGATACAAATCTTTTGCTATCAAGAGATAACTTACTGGATTTTTTCCAAATTTTAAGAATTTTTGGAGGGTCTGTTTCTTGACGCAGAGATGTGAAACTTGGTATTTAGGGGTTATGGAGGGTGATCTTTCAGAATAAAATATAATTATTGAGGTCTTCCATAGGAAAAAAGAAAGTTGGTGCTTCGTTCGATATGAAGACGACCCCTTAAGGACTCGAAATTTTTTTTGTCAAAAGAATACTTCAAATGATGAAAAATGGTACCTTATTTGTCTTTGTATCTCGAGCCGTTCCGGAGATAAAAAATCTGAGTCGATTTTTTTTTCCAGTACTGTACTTTAGAGCAGCGTTTCCCAACCTTTTCACACTCACGGAACCCCTAATAATTATTGTATGTATATTTCATGATTTTTACAATATAAAATAGCTCTGTCAAAACTCATTCGTTTTAAAACAAATTCAATTGGTGTGTAAAATAAAATGTAACTGCTTGATAAAAAAAAATTAAATTATTATTAATTACTACCTGCAAAATGCAACTCAATTTAAAAAATGAAGAAACAAATTCTTGAAAGAAAATTTCCAAACTGAATGAATTATAAAAATGGTGAACCTTGGTAAAGGATTTTTGCTAAGGATTTTTCATTTTTTGTGGAGAAATACCTAGTTTTTTGTACTTTGTGATACTCTCCCAGAAAATATATAGAGATTTTAATATAAAAACAATTGAGTCTATCCCCTGATTTCAGAAAGTTTCTTTTCAACCTTTAAAAAGATAATTTCAACTACACCATGCCATAATCCCTAGGCAAATAGGGGGACAGTAGTCATCCCCTAGAAAAAATTTGTATAGCATGCCGAAAAGTATTATGGTACTTTTTGTGGGGTTAAATAGCATCCCCTGACCTGGGACCGTCCTTGAGTGTTCCCTGGTTGGGAAACGCTGCTTTAGAGGATGATTGTAATGAATAGAGATTCACCTGTGATACGATGGGCAGTCTCTGCATGAGCAGGTGGAAGACCTGGGGAGGTAACTGTAACTGCAGCACCTCAATCAAGTGGGTGGGCTCTCCACACACCACCAGCGCTCTACACAGGTGCTCCACCCCGTTCTCTATGTCACCTGAAACACACAATTCAAAACACGTACAATTATGTTAGGTAAACATAAAGTGCAAAATATGCATACTATAAAAAGGGAAAATAGGAAGAAATTTTGTAATTAAAATTTTTCAAAGAATTCTGAGATGAAAACAATTTTAAAACTCTGGATTTTAAAGTCATTGGAAAAGTTTGGGGGGAAAATGATTGGAAAAACTAGTGATTATTGATAAAAAACTCAAAAATGAATGAACATGTGAGTCGTCTAGTTTCAAAACCAGAAAGATCAATTTTTAATTTTCAGTTTATGTTATGTTTTGTTTTGATTGTTAAAATACAGATCTAGCAAGCTTTAAGCTCAATGTTTCATGACCAACACTAATTTTGAGGGAAATCTATAATTTTGTGACAAAAAACAGGGTTTTAAAACATTTATGCTGAAGAGTGCTCTAACTAAATCTAATAAAGCTTATACATGTTGATAATGCTCCTACCATCTTAAATAAAAAATAAGGGTTTTGTAAGCGTATAATTTGTTTGAGTATTTAGTTTTTTTTTTTTTAGTTTTTCCTGAAAAACTAGGAAAAAGTGACTTACCTGGTTTTGAAACTAGACGACTCATGTAGCAAAATATGTATTTAAAGCTTAAATATATAAAAACATGTAAATAAACAGAAATATGGAAAAGAAAAATGGTCTAAATCGATCCAAAATCCCTTGAAACGTGTAGAATTTATGAGAACTCTGCATTATCAGATTTCTGAAAAGATAGGTAATTACAAGGAAATACCAGACTTTTTAATTTTAAGTTACACATCCAAGAGAGAAATCTGGCTAAAAGCCAGTAGAAATAGAATCTAAGAAATAGAAAGCTAAAAAGATTAACTTTAATTATGTTTAGGTTCTTTTAAATCTCTTTAATGTGTTGGTTTGTCCTGTGTTTCGGTATATGGGCCCTACAAGGAAAATTATATGAAAAAATACAAAAGAATATCCTGTGTTATTTTGCTTTTAAGTTCAATAACCCTATTATCAAGAACCATAACACCCTTGAATACCATAGATCAATAATTATACTAAAATATTTTCGTAATATTTTACACAATGTTGATTGACCATCTATTCTAAATCAAATTAATTTTTATGTACCTAACTATAATGCAAGAAAAAAATTACATTACTTAAATTTTTCTTTATTTAAAAACCCCTGTCTGTAAAACTCTCAATCAGATCAATCAATTTTTCAGCTTTTTAAAAAGGTGTTTCAAGTGATTGGTTTTTTGGTTCTTTTTTTTTAAATTAAGAAAGGATTTTAGATATAGAGTGCTTTTTTGTGGCAATGTGTTTTTTGTATGTACTCTTTTCTTGTATCCCTGCCATGTAATTGGAACTCTTCTGTTTGGCAGAAATAAAAAAAAATAAAAGGTAGAGCGAGACTCCCTTGCTTAGAACTGTGAGAATGTTAAATAAGGGAGAGTGGGGATACTTAAGCCAATTTTTACAGTTTAATTTTTATATTTTTTAACACTTAATATCTCTATATATTAAAAAAAAGTAACAGTCGCCGCCGCTGTTTCAGAAAATCTTCACTTTGACAATTTTGAACTGTCACTACGCAAAAACTGTTGAACGGAAATTTATGACATTTTGACCATTTGTAGACAAATGTATGAGGGTCCGCTTCGTTCCAATAGCTAATAATTGAGATAATTAGTTCTGGAGTTATTTAATGTTAAAGTTGAAAATTATTTTTTTCTGCTGCGAGTTCGCCCCCAGCAAAATCAATTTGCAGCAGAAATATGATTTTTTGTAGCCGCATACTCTTTGATATGAAGTTTTGCACCTCGTCGCCCTTTTTTCAAATTAGTTTTGGAGTAATAAAGTTTCGAAATTTTTTACGGTTTTTTCATTATAAAAGAAAAACTAATTACAGTAGAACTATGAAATTTTAAACGCACATACAATTATTTTTTATAAAAAGAATGGCGTTTTGTTTGTCAAAAAATTCTAATTAGTTTTGGAATTATTAAGATTCAAAGTTTTAATTTTTTCTTCTCTTTCTGTGGCCATTCACTAGAGAAACAAACGAGTTTTATGATGAGTCTGATTTCTTTTATTTTCAACAATGTTTTTTCTACAAAATGGTTGTTGATTATTAGTAGACTTGCTGGATAATTTTTAACATTTCGATTTAATTATTGATAAGCTAGAAAAGGAATATATTTCAGCAACATTTTTGTTGTTAATTTAGGGGAATGATCCGAATTAAATTATTTATAAGCAAGAGAGAGGTATTTTCGGTATTACAAGAGGCTTAATTAAGTCGAGAAGAGGGTTGTGCTGGATTGTTCAGATGAACAAGTGAGCTCTGTTCGCTAAGATCGCGAAGCGATCTGTAAAGAACTGCGAAGCAGTTACGGGGGTTGGTGAGCGATAGCGAGCAGGGGGCAGGCCCCCTAGTGCAGCAAAAAGAAATATTGAGTGTTCGAAAGTTTGACACTTTTCTCTAAAATTAAGTGGTAGTTATTTTTATGCCAACCATTTTCCTCTGTCTAAAAACTATATTTACATTTTCTCTTTCACTGTGGTATCCCCATGAGGGGAATAATACATGAGCCGTGATGGAGGGATGCTTGAAACAACTCTAGCAACACCTACTAAAGCAAAATTCCTAAAACTTTTTTTTTAACGATAAGATTTAAAAAATTATAGAAATTGATAATTTAACACCATATTAAATTAAAAATATTGCATTAGTAGTCAATTACATACGTTATAATTTAAACTTTGAAAAAGTAGTTTAAATAGAGCTAGAGAAGAAACAAAAAATATTTTAAACAGTAAAATAACAAGTAAGTAGCCTTGTATAATAAAGAGTTACTTTTTTTTATTACCATATAATTCTTTCCAAAAGTTATGCTATGGCTCAAGTATCCCCACCAGCACCATTTTTATTTAAGGGGCTTTAACTGCATAACACAAGCATATTTTTTAACTAACTTAGATTCAAAACAAACCTGATATTATAACAATTAATTCTATCTATGTTGTTGCAGCTTAAAACAACACTTTGATTACAAAAAAAAAATGTAAAAAAAAACCCCACACTCTTAAATATTTACTTCTGATAAGTAAAATGCAACTATTGGTAAGTACTTTATCAATGGTACCATACATCACATGTGCAAAACTATAAATTAGTTTACATGTCACCAGTTTTGGAATGAAAAATTATCATACAGTGAAAAAAAAGAGGTGGGACTCAAGTATCCCCACTCTTCCCTACAAAATTGTTTCCTACATTTTTTTTATCCTAAAGTGAGGTACTAAATCGCTGTTCCATTCAAATTGAGCCCTGATTATTGTTTGGTTTGCATTTTTTAAGGACATTTCTAATTTATGGTGTTTTCAATAGCTTTGAGATAAGACAAGTAACTGAATTGTGGAAAGCAGCTTGAAAGAATGTTCACCTTGGGCCAAGAGTTCCTCTCCCAGTTGCACTTCTTGAATGAAAAACTTTTGTACAGATTCATAATCTTTCAGCTCAGGAATCTGCAAACACAAGACAACTTGAGCTTTACCATCTTCTAAGACAACCTCGCACTTTTAAAACATCAATTCAGTCTATTTTTACAGCATTCATCTGGATCCAAATGTTTTTTGTTTTTTTTTGTAAAAGCTTACAAGTTATTGTTTTATTAAAAAAAAACAAGTGTCAGTTTACTCTTACACTAATGTCATTAAGTTTCAATTCACACTGGTGTGATTTTAACAATAGTTTCTGGACTTCAATACAAACTGTTCTCATGCTTTTGGTAATTTCAAATTTTGTTCTTTAAAAAAAGTCTAGTTTAAATATTATAAGTAGCTTTTAAACTGTATCTTATATCATTATGTGCACCCTTAATCATGAATACTACCTTAGAGTTGTTCATACGTTCTTCTTTCATTAACATTGCCTTCGCTCGACCTGAAAAAAAGTAAAACACGTCAGACATTACTTCTTTCTTGCCACAAGAATATTTAGTGGTTGGTTCAATTCCATGAACTGTCCCATCAAAAATTGCAAAGCTGTTTGGAGCTAAAAAAAAAAAAACAGAAAAGAAATATCTACTAATTTTCCATTTGCTATCAATATAACAGCAATAAGGTGGTTTGCAATTTTTTGTGATACTTTGATTACAATTTTCTACAGGACAGTTAATGGAATTGTACCAAGTTTGGTAATACAAAGAATTTAGGCCTGGTGCTAAATATGAAGAGATTAATTAATTGTTTACTTGCCAACAAACGGCATTAACAAACAAAACTTCACAAAACAGTTGTCCAAGGCCCTAATTGTTTGGATTTTCTTAATATTTTACCAAGCCTAGAGGACTAAGTATTGAAAATTAATTTGACCTTGAGGTTTGGAAACTTAATCTTAAAAGTTTTCTCCTAACATTTTAGGATATTTGAAAATCAAAATGTTAAATACAGTTCATAGCAACTACCATTTAAAAAGTCTACCATGAAACTAAAAACAGTTCTTTAAAAATCACGATATACTAAAATTAAAAAAAATCTATATATATAATTCTCTTACGTACGTACGTGGCTCACGAATTTGGCAGTATTTGTTTTCTCCCATTGGCAACGGTTGGTTTGTTGTGGTTTTGTGTTTCGTTTACATTTTGGCGAGTGTATGTACAATGTTTGTAAGTTTGAAACACGCAATAACCTCGGCAGTGGCGGGCGGTGACATTTTTCCCAGGGCAAGCAATCGGATATATTTCTTGTAATTTTTTTTTTAAATTTCGGATGGTTGTTGCAGTTTCACAGGGACTAATACAGGTCAATTTTGGCGCCGTTTATCGGCACCTTCACAAAAAATGTACTAACAAAAACGGCACCTTCACAAAAATTATTATTAAATTATATGAATATCTTGTATTTAATTGAGTATTTAAGTTTACATAAAATTGAAGAAAAAAGTAATTTAAAGCAGCTTTCATTAATTTTATAGTTTTCATTAAAAATATTGGTGCTATTATGTATTATACAACAGGGTGCCATTATTGTTGCCCCCCATTATAATCCACTATCCAGTATGACAAACAAAAAAACAAGGGGCACCCTATTGTATAATGAAACTAAAATAAAATATTAACTATATAAAAAATTTCACAAAAATTAAAAAAATGTTATAATTTTTCACAAAATTAAATTGCCGTGAAAATTTTTCAGAAAAATGGGGGGTTAAGTTTAAAATCCTAGAATGGTCCCTTGTCAATGCAGCTAGACATCGTTTAACGTTTACTTGGTCAACCGATAGATGGCTCTGCAAATCAAAGAAAGCAAAATCCAAATTGCTTACAAGTGAAAAATTAAAATGACGACTTTTTCCCCTTAAACACTCATTTAAAAACTCAATCGAGATAAATTAGAGTTTAAGCATCAAGTACTTGCAAATTCTGCCAAAAGTTTTCTCCAATTCAAACTTTAAGAGCTTAGAAAAAAAATTATTCGACCGAGATCTGAAGTACAGAAAACCACGGGACGGCAGAAGCAATTCTCGAAATGCTTACAATGTAAGGGGAGGAGAAGAGGGGCACTGCGCTGTTTCTCCCGCGCGGTGGAAAAAAGGTGACTCATTACTATGAGCGCCTTTAGTGAACTCTCCTCGAGACAACCCGGCACCGTATGGTTACATACAGAAGGAGCGTGGATATAAAAATAAAATATCGCAAAATAAAATTTTATATTCTTGGTGTGGAAAAAAGAAAAGAAAAGAAAAGCTTCATATTTTTAGGCAAGCAATGCTTACATTGCTTATATGGACAGCACGCCACTGAACCTCGGGTTCAAATCCAGGTAGTACACATTCTCAGCTAGGCTGTACCAGCGTATGGCAAGCGAGCACAGGATTGCGAAGCAATCCTAGGGGAACTGCGTCAGCAGTTCCCGGGGGTTGGCGAGCGATAGCGAGCAGGGGGCAATAGCCTCCTAGTATATATGAATTAAAAATTAATATAATGATTGATCAATTGATGTCAATCTTATTGAGTATTACATTCCACACAAAAAAATTAAATTTACACTAACTTTAAATGTTTCAAATGCTTTTTTTATCAAAATTTAATCAGAAGTGGTCTAAAATGACTTTTCTAGGTTTTAGAAAAAATGAGCAACTTTTAACAACGCTTGTGGCCAAATCTGGTTTCCTTGAAACTTCCATGTTTTACTAAAACAGTTGGAATCCTGACTTAAGAGAGTTATAAGCAGAAAAGACAGTTATTATATTCACCAGTTCAGAAGGATTTGGACATTTAAGCCATTAGGGTCTACTCTAGGGAAGGTACTCCCGTTATGGGTGTTATTAAACTTTCATACTTATACTGAGACCTCCTTGAAATATTTGTAAGTACCAAGAGGACTGCTCCAAAGGAGCTTTCAGATTTGCGATGAAAAAATGAGATAAAACAAAAATTTTGAACAAAGATGGCTGAATTTTGTGGTTTTTAGTTTATGAAAAAAGTTCAACACAATTTTAATTACACTAACACTTAACACTACTATATGAAAGTTCGGTAAGTACTACATACGATTCCTGAGGTTTTGCTTAAAGTTGGGATCACTCCTCCTTTTGCGGTCGAAATATATACAATAACCGATGAATATTGTTCCACAGACCCCAGCAGCGGCGGCCACGGCAGTTTTTGACAACATTTTAGAGAAATTTAATTAATTAAAACTAATATAGGTGAAGGGTGATGATAAGAAACAAATGATTTGCACGAGTGAAAAAATAAACAATAAAGAGGAAATTGGAAAGAAGAAGTTGTAGTTGTTTTTTACACTACAGCAAATGAATTGAAGCACAGACTAGTTGTCACTTGTCAGTATATAGATCTAGTGCCACCTGTGTAAAACTTATATACTTTATTCTGTGGTAGTTTCAAATATTTTACTTCTTTATAATGTAGAGTATAACCTTGGTTACAAAACCTTCGATTACTTTGCTGCATAAAAAATGCTGTTTTAATTTCTCTTAATTAAACAATAAACTTTAACTAAAATGTTGCATCTATGTGGAGTGGATGTCTTAAATTTTCTGAAGCAAACTTTTACTCTGAATATTAATTTAAGGTTTTAATTTACTCTTTTTTTTTATCCCAAGGTGATTTCAAAAACCTTCTATAACAATAGGGGACATCCATAAATTAAGCGAGGTCAAAAAGGGGGGAGGGGTTTGGAAAAATATCACCAAAGGGGGAGGGGTGGTCGATTAAAATCTCACGTCAACTTTTTAAGTTAAAAATTATACGATTTTCTTTGTTTTTTAAGTATGAGAAAGGAAATTTTTTTCAAAAAGTTGTAGAGGTAAATCTCACGTGGGGGGGAGGGGGGGATTCAGCAAAATATCACCAAGGGGGTCCAGATTTTGGAAAAAACACCTCATGTAATTTATGGATGTCACCTAGGGTGGTTATAAAAACATCAACTTCCGAATTTCTTCGGTGGGAACCCCCTAAAATGTGACAATAGGCTAGAAAATAAGATTGGCAAAGTTTAAGCTCAATCGGATAATATTAAGACCCGCCTCATCGAGGTCAAAGTTCAGAAAAAAAGCGAAAAATCGTAGTTTTTCGCCCATAAAATCTGAACTATTTGTCCTAAAAATATGGTTCGTGTCTCATTTCATAATAAATTCTATTGGCTTCAAGTTAGATCCCCTAAACTTTTTTTACTAAAATTTCTAGAGTGAAATATTAACATTTTTGTCAGGTAAGGTTGAAGACCTCCCTGTAAGTTAACTTTCCAGCAAACACGTAATATCTTCTAATTATTCAATTAAAAAGGTTTTTTTAATTTTTTTTTTGGTATTTTTCACTTTTTGCATCAAAAAGACTTCTTTAGATAGAAGCATGGGCGGATTTAAGGGGGTCACGGGGGGCAATACACCCCCCCCCAAGAAAAAAAATTCTTTTTCAGGAAATTCCGTTTTTATAAGCTAAATTCCCTTTTTTTCAAGCTAAATTCCGTTTTTTCCAAAGCCATCGGGGACCATCTTGCCTCCCCCAAGGTTTCCAGGGTGCCACCCCAGGGACCAACATCTAAATCCGCAGTTTAGTTCGTCAGTAACTGACTGGTTTATTTAAGTCTTGGATTAATTTTGACTTGGAGGGGGACATTTCCCCCCATGGCCCCCTTAAATCCGACCATGCTTCTAACTAAAGAAGTCTTTTTGATGCAAAAAGTGAAAAATACCAAAAAAAAAATTAAAAAACCTTTTTAATTGAATAATTAGAAGATATTACGTGTTTGCTGGAAAGTTAACTTACAGGGAGTTCTTCAACCTTACCTGACAAAAATGTTGATATTTCACTCTAGAAATTTTAGTAAAAAAAGTTTAGGGGATCTAACTTGAAGCCAATAGAATTTATTATGAAATGAGACACGAACCATATTTTTAGGACAAATAGTTCAGATTTTATGGGCGAAAAACTACGATTTTTCGCTTTTTTTCTGAACTTTGACCTCGATGAGGCGGGTCTTAATATTATCCGATTGAGCTTAAACTTTGCCAATCTTATTTTCTAGCCTATTGTCACATTTTAGGGGGTTCCCACCGAAGAAATTCGGAAGTTGATGTTTTTGTAACCACCCTAATGTCCCCATATGAAATTTAGAATTTACAGCTGCTATTCTTAAAAATTAGCTCCAAATTTGCTCAAAAAACTCTCAAACCATTTTTTGCAAGTGGAATACTTCCAAATAACCTTTTTTTTTATTAGTGGCCTCTATACTTTCTTATGGGGTTTTCTTTTGCACTCCCAAAAGAGCAAGAATTGTGGGCCATCCTTAAAATTTACACTATATTTTTAAAATGGGATGTAGTATTTTATAGGAACAAAATAAATGAGTTAAAAGAAGTGAGGGGAGAAAGAAGGATAGGTTTCAATAGTTTCTTTTTAATCATAACTTTTAAAGCATACTGAATTTAGCAATGGGTTCACAAAATTTCGACTACATTTTAGGTATATATTTTTTCATAATACAAATATTTTATTTTAAAAACTGGGCACTCATGATCATTTTAAAAAATCCTACAAATGGATGAATATGAAGCAAATATGTATTTATTATTTATAGCTCAATTATGTAAAAACATTAAATAAACCAAAATATGTAAACAAAAATGGTCTAAATCAGGGGTCTCCAACTGGCAGGCTGTAGTACTTTTGTGCAGCCCTGCTAAAATAAAATTTGCTCAGCAGGAGACCCCATCTGAATCCTCATTTTGTTGAAATTAAATAGTTAATAGTGCTAAAATTAAATCTGGAATTCCAAACATTTACAGATGTAATCAAGCTTAGAACTGATGGTGGGACCAGATTCTTCATAAATGATGTCAAATTTGCAGCCCTGCACTATTTTTTAACTGAATCAAATTTTGTGCTTTTTTGTTAAGCTCGAGGTTCAAGAGAAATAAAAATGGAATTCTGGGATATGTGCTGTTAAAAAACTAGATGTCCTGGTTTTACCCCAGAGAAGTAGCACCACTCATGTTGTAAAAAACATATCTTGATAATTTGTTAATTTTTAGTTAAATAAATAATCAATAGGCATTTACCCAAAATAATAGAGGGAACTTTAGTAAAAAGGGAAATTTTAAAACTGTACAGCCAAAAAATCTTTCCCCCTTACAAAAACTGAAATAAAACCCTTCCAAGATATATATCTAAAAATAAAGGTAGTTTAAAAATGTGCAATCAGGGGTTCATCTAGAGAAAAAATGGGTCATTTAAGGACCCTGCACAAAATTCTTTAATCAACAAAAAAGGACTCTTCACAAAAGTCCAAAGATCAAGAGTGGTTTAAAAATTGTTTTCAAAATGTGCTTATCATTTTAGAATGCAATTGTCAGATTTTGAACCCATTTTAAAAGTTATGAACGCTGTGCTTGTACTACAAGCCTGGAAACTGGATTTAATGCATGTACTTAAGACAATGCCTCTTACATTTTAAGTCAGAATCAGCATGATAGAAATAGTTTTATCATTGAAACATGAATAAACAGTTCCCTCAAGTCCAGTAAATGCAATAAGCTTTTGAAAGTTCAGAACAAAAACACAAAAGTCATATAAGTAAGATTCTGCGATATCACAATGAGGTGAATAAACTATTCCTAAGTTTTATTTGAAATATACAACTCTCTCACACACCAACCAAACACAATATTTACATACAATAAATACAAATTTCAACAGTTCTTACAAATTCATCTGGGTAAAAACCTCACTTCTTATGGATAAACAACAATCACATGGAATTCTCATACAAATTTTTTGCCGTTTTTTATTTCACTTTTTAAAACTGGCAACGAACACTTTGCCAAAACTCATTGCCGAGAGCTCAGCTGATTCAATCAATCAATATATATCACTTTGTTTGTCATTTATTAATTAAAAGTTAATGATCATCCCAGTGGTTCCCAAATCTTTTTCAACCTTATTGACTAAAAACGCTTTCACTGTGCCCTTCTTACAAAGAAGAGTTAAATTTAAGAAAAGGAAAACTTGCAAGTTAAATTTTGTACTGCGTTATGAGCGATTTTTTCATTATTGCATAATTTTGTGATAGCACTAAATTTAAAAAAAAGACAAAATTAAAAAAAACCCTTGCTATTCAACATTGGTTATTTCAGCATATTGCAATTGTTCTGTTTAACTTGCTCACAGTAAATTTTAGATAGTTAGACTTCATGACTATCTAAAATTGAGCATTGAACAAAAGTAAATAGGTCAAATTTCAAGGAGCAAGCAAAATTTGTAGAGAACGGAAAATAACCACAATCGAATAAAATTAAACATTAAAAAAGAAATATACATTTTCAAACTGTGTAAAAAGTAGTTCAATAAGAGTAATATCTAACATAAAGATAATTTAATAGTTTGTGTAGCAATGTGTAATCATACCAGCACAAGAGCAATTTGATAATAAGCTCATCTGATTTTGCCAATGATTTTTCGGCTGATTAAAAAAGATAATTATTGTTTACTTCAGACACATTCAAATAAGTACTAATTCAGTGTTTACATAGCATGATTTTATTAGTAGTATACAGGGTGTCCTTTGAACCAATAGCTAACTTCTAAACCGATCGTTATATAGATGCATTCTTCAGTTTCAAAATGAAGTAAGGAATCGAGTTTGATAGTTTTGTTGGTCAAAAAATAAGGTATTCAAATTTTACATGACCCTTGATCTTAACAATCCTACTTAGTAATAAAATATTCATTATTTTTATGTCAAAAAAAAGTTTCATGCTCCTACAACAAGAATTGACCAAGATATAAATGTTGTAAGAATTTTTAACAAGCAAATTATATTTACTAAAAATTAAAATTACCCAAACATCTACAATGGTCTAAAATAATCTCCATTAAAAACTAGATCCAATTTTGATCTTTGAAATTTCAATTAGGAGACAGTCCCTCAAACTAAGAAATAAAGAGTAGAGCTTTTGGCTCTAAAATTTTAAATTTAAAGTGGTATAACTTGGTCAATTTTTGTCCTAGAAGGGTGGAACATTTTTGTTTGACATAAAAAAAATAAGGATTATTGCCTCATTAAATATGATTGAGGGACCACATAAAATTTAAATTTCATATCTTCTATGTGACTTTTTCAACTGAAAAACCATCAATAATAATTCCTTACTTCTTTTTCAACATTTTTGTCATTGGTAGTATGCATCTATAGCAATCAGTTTAGAGTTAGCTATTGGTTATTTTTAAAAGTGGACACCCTGTATTTGGCACAATATATAGATTATCTTCTAATGTAAATTTCACAAATAGTTTGATTAGTTAAGATTAATCAGAATTCAATTTCCTAATTAGGTGTAGATTGTTTTCTTCCTCATAAAATCGATTATTTGCCAAAATGTATTGCATTTAGTTTATTGCATTTTCTAAGCTTAGGAGGATAAAGCTTTTAAGAGATCAACTGATGAAAATCATGTATAGGTTTTCTCTATATAAATTTGATAATTAACAAATGTCATTCATTCATAGGGTAACAAAATGACCAGGCAATATAATCACTCTCGAAATGAAAGAATGACTATCTTCTGAACAACGTGATATAAAAACCTAGAGTGACTGTCTACCCTCTGGAGTTGGATTGGTGCCAGCTGTCTGATGAAGAGTGGTGAGACCTGTTGCTGCTGTGATTCAAAGGGTCCTCTGAAAAAGCAGGGTTGGGTGAACATTGGGATATTTATATGAATATCAATATATCAAATACTTTTTATGTGGGTGATTATAATTAAAAGGCCATAAAAAGGAGAGCCATTGGTCACTTGATATTTAACCTGAAGCAGGGGGTAGGAAAAATAGTACAGTCGACTCCGTACTATTTTTTTCTTACTTAACAAAGATCCTCCTGCTTCAGGACTATACTGCCGTCCTAAGCGAAAGTGCACATAAAGGCAATTTCAGACAGATTGACTTTGAGAAAAATCTCGCCTAAAAGTATTCGGCGGGTTTTCCATTCTGTGTGGTAGACCCTCCATCTAAGATCAAATATTGGCTACCCTAAAAAAACCTCTGTAATCAGCTATGGCGTTGGGGTGTGTTAGAGTCCAGAATGCAATGCAGTAAGGAAAAAACACAACATTTCAGCTGCAATTCTAGCGACTTACATATTCCGGATTTAGTAATAGTATCTACATTTAAAACTATACGGCAATGTATTTAAAACTATTAAATTTAGTTAAAATTTATTTTCTATTTAAATTGATGTGAATATTAATTTTACAAAATAATTTTAGCTTTCTTTCAATTCTGATAGCTTAGGGGGTTTCGTTCATGATTTTGACAACTACCCAAGAGGCTTGGAAGTAGCGAGATACGCTCTCGTCAAATAAAAAAACGCGCCAATCGGGAAATATAGTGAATTTCTAAGAAAACTAGTTTATGTGCACTTTCGCTTAGGATGGCAGTATAGGTACTCAGGTGAAATGTGAGGTCATTCTAACCAGTGGTTCTCTTTTTACAGCCTTTTAAAATCGAAACTTAAATTACAATAGAGTATTTTCAATCACATGACTCTGCCTAACAACGGCCTTAGCAACGTTGTTTATTCGCCAAGTGACGTCATGTGCGAATGCTGCTATTGGATACTTCTATGTCCCGCCCCTAACAACAGCCTTAGCAACGTTGATTTTGTCCTCCAAGTGACGTCATGTGTGAATGCTCTATAGCAATAGCATTTTCAATGAGTTTTTCTATCAATTTAAAACTAGTAACTTTTCGCTCAGAAATAGGAAATTATTTTATACATAAGTCTAAAAAAGAAATCTTTCATAAAGCTCACATGTTTCTGGGTCCCTTCCTGTTTAAAGAATTAAATGAAACCCTTAAAACCACTAATAATAAAACCGAATTTAAATCTGGACTCCATAACTTTATAGAAGGACACAATGATATTGAAATATTAACTAAATAGAGTCAGAGCAGCTTCGTTGCCGAAACAAAGTAACTGGGTACCAAGGACGAGTTTTGAGCAATGGTGACATGTATATAATTAGGTATATAGTCCATAAAAATTGAAACTTAAGGAATATTTGGTAATTATTGAACAATTACAGAAGTTCAGCAAATAAAAAACTATATTTTTTAATAAAAACTCTTTGTACTTTAGTAGTAACATGAGTTGGACTGAAAATATGGGGACATTTTTGGAGAAATTTTGATGAAAATATGAAGATTTTTTGGTGGAAATTTCGGACAAAATTAGTTGTGTTCTGGGGAAATATTGGGCCCTGAAGCATTTTCTGCACCCCTGCTCAGCTAGAACTGATTCTCTCATATTCTACATTTATACAGACCAAAAACACCCCGTTCATATTGCCGCATATTATAACCTAAGAGAGACTTACCTGGTTTCCTGTGTGCAGTGCCCCACATGGGCGGCGGGGGGAAGCGCATGGGCGGGAAGAAGGGGGGTGGCCGCCCGTCGTGGAACTCGTGGGGGGGCGGGGGGGTTCCGTCCCGCATGAGGGGGGAGGAGTGCCTGGGCTCCCCCCTGGGGGGCGTGTCTCGGCCGCGGAAGTCCGGGGGGCCGTCCAGGTGCCAGGGGGGGCGGAAGGGAGGGGGCTCCAGGGGTGGCAGCAGGTGCGGGGGGAGCGGCCGGTCCAGGGGCAGCATCATAGGCGGCGGAGGGGGGAACATGGGCGGAAGGGGAGGATCCTCCTCTCCCAGTCCTCCTGCAAAGAGAAGAAATAATCAGATCAACTGCAAAAGAAATCAGGGTTCATGGGTGCCACTCTTCAAAAATTACAAGACTGAACTTTGAACTATCTCATTTTCCCCCTTCTAGTACTTTTTTTTTAAATTGCAGATAAACTTAGAAAATATACTCCTGTTCATAAAAAATGCAACACCATGAAGGACTTGTTAGATTTTGATGAAATTTACACAGCTGGTGACCTTTGTAGGTGCAAATAAACGATTAAATTTTCAGAACAAAGGAACAAAATTAAGTATCGAAAATCAGTGTTTTATGTAGTCCATACGCGCTACAATGAGAGCCTCTATCCGACACGTCATTAAATCAAACAGACTGCTTTTTTACCTGAGGAGGAGATTTTCATCAAAGATTCTTCTGAAACCCAAAGTTTGCCAAAGTTGGCAACAGAACAAGAATTTTGAGCATGAGGACTAATCAACGAAATTTCAGTCAAGTTCCATAGGTGAAATATTGGGTGAAGAAATTTGTTGAAAGAAAAACTGCTTTAGATGGATAAAATGGAAGTTCGGAACATTCCAAAAAACATGTGTTCAAGGTTTGTCCTGATCAAATACAGCTTCAGGAATGCTTCAAAGGTAGGGTATAATTTTTGGCTCCAAAAATTTTTTAAAGCATTTGTGGCTGTTAAGATCACCTTCATTTCTTATGTCATAAGGTTGCCCATGATACTCAATAGTGCTCCATCTCCTAACGCTGGGCGTTCGTGCGGTATGACGCAAGATAAAACTCTCCAAAGATGGCGTTTTACAATAAAGCGCCAAAAGCCGATGTGGGTGTCATGTTGATGAAAATTGAAATTGGATTCGTTTAAAAGGGCCATTTGTTGCTATTAATCGCACGAAAAAAAATTTTTGATGACCCCATGGTAGCTTTATGCACTGATGGAATTCCATCAATGGAGCTCTTTAAAAAAGAACGATAATTCGCGGAATTCGGTGGAGCAACCACCAATTAACTGTTGGAGCAGACAATGATAGACCTGTAGCAGTGTTTTGACAGTTTGAAAGAGGTCGAAAAGTTGCTGAGTGATCCGGCACTGTCATGCGAATGAAGTCTCTTTGATCCCGTGCTGACATGACAATGAGGCGTTCAGCCCCTGATTTTCAACTCGCCTGACCATCTTGGGACCTCTGCTTTCACACCCATATCACTATTGTCCTATTGGCCTTCATCTGAGCAGCAGTAACACAGTGTGAAAACACCCTTCAAGAAAGCCAAACATTGATCCTCGATCAAACACTGTTAAATGCTCATATGGCATCCGTTAAGGTATAAGGGGTATAATGACTTCTAATGACAAAATAATTAGCGGCAGACAACCTTCTTACAACTTCTTAACCACCCGTTACAGCCCCCCATATAATATACAACTAAATTAGTGATTGTAAAGGCGCTGCTCGTCTAACGCATGCGCTATAACTCTGAATTTGCATCAATTTAAATAGAAAAACATAATGAACATACCCTGAAAATTTCATGTTAATCGGACAATTCCTTCTTGGTGTTGCATTTTTTATGAACAGGAGTATATATATGAACAGTTAAATAGGTCCTTAAATTTCTGTATATGAGTAAAACAGGCTTATTTGTGGGCAAAATGTGTGATATAAGTACTGAAATTTAGTATAAATCCCTACCGATCGTTCAGCGGATTTTGTATTTCGTAATAAACCCAGGATAGTATTCCATTCACAGAACTTTTAGAAAGATGGAAGAGTAGCACCCATGCCAGCGTTATTCAACATATCTGCCGAATTCTTTCTATTATATAACAAATCCAGTAGAACAGGATTCCCAAACATTTCAAAATATCTTCACCCTTTGGAGAACTAGAATGTTTTCATGGCACCCCAGCGCATATAATACCAATGGAACACGTATTACAGTAAAACCTCTCTGAGCGACCACCCCTTCTAACGACCGGAATTTGAAGGCACCGATTTTTCCCCTATTCTCCTAATGTTAAAACACCCCAATTATACAAATACAAATACTGACGACTACTGACGACCAGCTTGTGACGTGACAAAATCCGGAGGATCTGGATCATAGAAGCCCGGGCAGGGTCCACGGGAAGGTCACCGTCCCTCAGATAGGATACGATCTCTTGGTAACACGGGTCTAGTTTCTGGCTCCCAGCAATCTCCTCCAGACTAACGCATTGTGCCACCAGCACCATGGCGTCCGGACCTGCAGTCCGCTCGGGAGGCCCAACGGGATTCCGTGATAGGGCATCGGCGGTAACCATCTGCGTTCCCTTCCGTGGTATGATATTAAAGCTAAACTCCTGCAATTGAATGGCCCATCGAGCCAGTCTACCCTTCAATTCTCTCTTTGTTTGAAGCCAAGCCAACGCAGCGTGATCAGTAAAAACCCGAAACGGGCGGGAAAGATATATTCGAAGCCGTTCACAAGCCCATACTAATGCAAGACCCTCTTTCTCTGTTACAGAATAATTCCGTTCCGGCGGTCTGAGGGTACGGCTGGCATAAGCCAAAACCTCATAAGTACCATCCGGCTTTCTTTGCCCCAATTCAGCTCCCAAACCTGTATCTGATGCATCAGTGTACAATTCCAGCGAAGAAGTCTCGTCCGGCAATCCGAGCACGGGAGCCCGGGTCAGCAATTCCTTTAGCCGATCAAAAGCAGCCTGCTCCTCCACGCCCCAATGCCAACGCTGCTTCTTCTTGGTGAGGGCATACAGTGGGCCAGCTATATCGGTGTAGTGAGGTATAAAAGCCTTGACCCAAGAGCACAATCCCAAGAACTGCCTGACCTGTCGAACTTTTTGTGGAATCCGAAAGTCCAACACAGCCTTAACCTTGTCAGTCTGCGGCCGCATCCCCTCCCCCGAAAGGTGGTAGCCGAGGAAGTCTAGCTCCGTCCGAAAGAAGTGACACTTCTCGGGCTTCAGAGTCAATCCGGCCCCATGCAGCAATTCCAGAACTTGGCGAACATCTTTGTGATGCTCCTCAATACTAGACGAGTAGATCACGATGTCATCCAAATAACACTCACAAGTCTTCCCCATAACCGGACGCAAAATCCGATGGATCATCCTCTGAAACGTGCTGGGTGCATTTCTTAACCCGAAGGGCATCACCCGAAATTGGTATAATCCCTCAGGAGTAATGAACGCTGTCTTGGGCCTATGCTCCGGGGCGATCCTCACCTGCCAGTAGCCCGACTGCAGGTCGAGGGAAGACCAAACTTTGGCGTTACCAACGTTGCGCAAGACCACAGGAATCAAAGGCAGGGGATACCGATCCTCACGGGTAACATTATTTAACAGACGATAGTCCACGCAAAACCGAGAGGTTCCATCCTTCTTTGGTACCAAGACCACAGGTGCAGCCCAAGGGGAATCCGACGGCTCAATGATGCCTGCCCCCAACATTTCCTGTACCTGTCTACGCACTATCTCAGCCTTGTCTCGTGACAAAGGGTAAGGATGCCGATAAACAGGAGGAGCATCACCCGTCTCAATCCTATGTTCCGTTTCTGCAACCATCCCAGGGCATGCACAAAATAGCTCGGGGAATTCCCCAAACACCCTCAGAAGACGCTCACCCTGGTCCCCGGCCCTTGCAGCCAGCTCCACCATCTTTTCCTCATCAATATCTCCCTGTCTAACCGGGGTGCAAGCGGAGATTTCCCTTCTGCCAAAATCTATCCTCACCTCCCAAGCGATCAGTGCATCGACACCCAGTAACACCGGCACAGGCAAACCCCGAACCACCAGAAACTCTTGCTCCTTTTTGATACCCTTCCACTCTAAAACGCCGCATATCACACCCTCAGAAGGAGTGGCCTCCCCACCGATGTTCCAAAGCTCCCGATGATCAGCTTTGTAGCCTACCACTCCTGACCTCCTCAATTGGAGGGCCCAAGATTGGCTAATCAAAGAGCGATCAGCCCCAGTATCTATTCGGGCCCCCAGAGACAGGCCCCCAAATTGAACGCAAGGCATCAGGAATTCAAGGAAAGGGGAAGCAGTGCTCCCGAGGACCATCTCCCCTACTCTGGCCTCAGGCTGTGGTTTTCCGGACCACAAAATCTGGCAATATGACCCAAGCCACCACACCGATAGCACCGCACTCCAGCCCTACCAAAACGATGTCCCGCCGACCGCTCGCCGAGTGTCCACTGCCTCTCAGGTTCCTGTCGGGGCGGCAACGCCTCAGAATCCACCGTAGCCTCGCCACTAAGCTCGGGAACGGGGGGAAAGAACCGTTTTACATAAATCATTACTTCCCGCACAGACCGAAAGTTCATCAGGCTCAGTGGAAGGCGCTGAGCATCTGCCAACCGTTCGACTAGTGCCTCAGCCACCTCAGACTCAGAGGCATCAGGCCTCCATTCCACATACATATCCCGGAATCTCCAGGCGAATGCCTCAAAATCATCCCCAATCTTGAATCGTGTCTGGAGAAGGCGCTCTGCCCCACTCAACGGTGAACCCGAACAACGGTAGTGTTCCCGCAACCACCGCTTGAACGTAGGCCATGTAAGTTCCTCTGGCATAAAAGCCATAAATTCGTACCACCTAGCCGCATTTCCAGCCAAACTCTCGACTGCCAGCTTTACTGTAGCCCTATCACTTAAGTCCGAGAGAGAAGCCTCTACATTCACCCTACGAACAAATTCATCCACGGACTCCCCCGGAGTACCAGTAAACGTTAAAGTGGACCCATGCCGCACGGAGCGATCGGGCTCAGCAAGACGATGGGGACTCCCAGGCCTATCCTTCCTAAAGCTAAAAGTCAACAAAAAGACGACCAACAGTGACAAAATACCACCAAGCAACCCACAGACAACCAACTCGAACATCATAGCAGTAAAAGGTGGTTAAAACCAAAAAAAAGTCTTAAAATTCCAATCAGCATCGAATCCTGGCTGGCTCGCCAAAACTCTGTCACATGTGACGTGACAGGTAAAAACAAGGAACGACTTCCAAAGAACGAAACATTTATTAAAAAAAAGTAATTTAAAAACTATCTTAAAAATTTAACACAATCCGACCAGCAGAATGCGGAGGACTCTCGACTCAGCCAGCCCTCCCGAGCCACGAGCTCAGCTTCCTTATATAGTACTCTGATGCGTTAATATGACGTCACACTAGTTGTCTTCTTCTTCACTGGTCGTCTTCCTCTTCACTGGTCGTCTTCTTGGCTTGGTACGTCACAAGCTACAGGCTCAAAGCCCAACAAGGCTGGTCCTATGATTATGAATTCCCCAATTCCCACAGCCTATCCAATTGCCTCTTAAACTCAAACACTCCCTTTGAATATACTATATTTTCTGGCAACGCGTTCCATATGTCAATTACCCTATTGAAGTAGTAGTACTTCCTTAAATCCCGATTGACCTGTGTCTTATTTAGTTTATACCCATGGCCCCTTGTTCTGTTATCCTTGCTGAAACTTAAGCCCTCCATATCCCCTTGCTTTACCAACTTGAATAGCTGAATCAAATCCCCCCTCTCTTCTTTTTTCCAGTGAATACATATTGAGCCTGCTCAAACGTTCATTATAATCCAGGTGTGTTATCCCCTTAATTATTTTTGTAGCTCTGTGTGCTGTGCTGTACCTTTTCAATTACCTTTAAAACCCCTCCCAGCAACAGTTTTTTTTAGTTCACGAAAATTTTTTTTTGCTGTTTTATGGCTGGGAAAGGAAAAAAATTACTAGAACAGGATTCTTTTAGAAAATTCAGAACAGGGTTCTTTTGAAATTACGTTTGTTCTAACAAGAAATCTATTCGATTTTTTTCGTTCGTTATTAGAAGTTTTCTCTAGTATGCATACTCAGTTAAGCACAAGTGAGAAGCAAAGTTCTGATGAAAATTAACGAATCCAAGAACATATTTTATTTGTAAACTTTAAACTTTCGCATTCAGTTGAGTTACTGGCTAGTGAAATCTAACGATGTGAGAGTGGTTTTAACTTTAGAGCAGCGCATAGAAGTTATAGATTCCTATGAAAGAGGAAATTCTGAGAGAAAGCTTGCGGAGACTTTCAGCTGTGGAAAAACGCAAATTAACAAGATTTTGAAAGACAGAGTATCTATACGCAAAGAATGGGAAGACTTAAAACACCGAGATGTGAAAAGAAGTTTACAGACATGAACGAAGTGTTGTTGGATTGGTTCAAAGTAGCCCGAACGAAAAATATTCCAATAAGTCGATCATTAATGAAAGGAAAAGCATTAGAAATAGCAGATGATTTAGGGATAAAGGGACAGCCAGCAATGGTTGGTTGGATAGATTTAGGACTCGGAACAATATTGTGTTTCGTGCTTTATGCGGAGAAGCTGCCGATGTTGATGAAAATCTTTGTGAAGATTGGAAAATGAGATTTCCATTACTTTTAGCTGGATATGAAGATAAAGACCTTTTCAACATGGATGAGACTGGACTGTTTTTTAGAGCTTTGCCTAATAAGAGTAGGATGATCAAATCGGCCGACTCCAAAGGTGGTAAGCAAGCTAAAGATAGGATAACTATAGCATTTTGTGCCAGTGCTAAAGGTGAAAAACTCAAGCCTCTGATGATAGGGAAGTCAAAGAAACCCAGGTGCTTTAAGGGAAAAGATATGAACCGATTTGGAATTAAATGGAGGTCCAACAGAAAAGCCTGGATGACCGCTGCTATTTTTGAAGAGTGGCTTACAGATTTGGATAAGAAAATGGAAAAAGAAGGCAGGAACATTCTTCTTATTTTAGACAATGCCACATGCCATAAACACGATGATGTTCTAAAAAATGTGAAACTGTTGTTTTTACCCCCGAACATGACTTCTAAGTTGCAGCCCTTGGATTATGGTGTAATAAAATGGTTCAAACTTGAATACCGGAAATACGTCTTGCAATCAATAACTGCACGAATGGATAAAAGTGAAAGTGCAACAGATTTAGCAAAAAAGATAACCGTTGCCGATGCCGTGGATTGGACTGTACGTGCTTGGAAGGATATAGACGTGGATTTGGTGAGGAAAAGCTTTGCAGGTTGTGGATTATTAAATTCTGAAATAGAAACACAAATTTCTTCATTCGATAGCACAAAAACTCTTAATGAAGGCGTCATTTCAGTTTTTGGTTGGGGGGGGGGCAAGGATTTTTTTTTAAGTGGGGCTGAGCCACGCCGTAACCAGACTTGTTTTTTTTTTTTGGGGGGGGGTGACTCAACATCATAAGTTCTAAGTAAAAATGGGGGGTCTGGGGGTCACCCCCAGAAAATTTTTTAAATTTTGCTTCATTTTTACAACATTTAAGTTATATCCGAAGAGAACAGCCCCTTGTAAACCACATAATTTCTAGAGAAAAAGTTACAAATAAACGTCAAAGTTTCAAGGGGAGCCGGAGGTCCTCCCTCAGAATTTTTTTTGAAAATTACCCTTTAAACTAGGGTTTTATCTCCCTTGCAACCTCGTTGGGGAGCACCCAGAGGGAACTGCTTGTTGTGAGTGGCAGAATTTTCAAGGAAAATATACTGTATATCATAATATATATTTAAAAATTTTAAAGGGGGGCCTGGGGGTCCTCCCCCAGAAAATTTTTTGAAATTTGCCTCTTTAAAGTAGTGTTTCAGCTCATTTTGAGGTCCTTTGGGTTACATTCAAAAATAACAGTTCCTTGTAAAGCAAAGAATTTTCTAGGGGAAAAAAAGTTATAAATAAACGTAAAATTTTCAAGGGGGGCGGAGATCCTCCCCCAGTAAAAATTCAGACCTCATTTAAGAAAGGCGCGGCGCCTTTCACCTGAAAAGCTTATTGCGGCAAAGAAGGAGATCCAATCCTTGCTCGACAAAGGCATTATCCGCCCATCGAATAGCCCTTGGTCCTCTCCCATCCATATGGTGATGCTAAAGAGGAACGGCGAGTACCGCTTGTGTGGGGACTATCGTCGACTAAACGCAGTAACGATTCCCGACCGGTACCCCATTCCTCACTTGCATGATTTCACTTTTGGATTGCAGGGTAAAGTCATTTTTTCCAAGCTCGATCTGGTGAAGGCCTACCATCAGCTGCCTTTGGAGGAGGAAGCCGTCAAGAAAACGGCGATCATCACTCCATTCGGATCCTTTGAGTATCTAATACGGATGTGCTTTGGATTGTCGAATGCTGCTCAGAGTTTCCAGCGATTCATCGACAGCGTCTTGAGAGGTCTGAATTGCTACGCTTACCTAGATGACGTGTTACTCGCGTCGGAGTCCGAGGAACAACATCTCAGGGACCTAGAGGAAGTCTTCAAGCGTCTCAACAGCTTTGGTATCATTTTGAACCCTGAAAAGTGTCTTTTCGGGCAAAACCAGCTGGAATTTTTGGGTCACTTGGTTTCGTCCAAAGGAATTTCCCCACTTCCCGAAAAGGTCGAGATCCTACGGAACTACCCACTACCCAAGACCGTAAGCGAATTACGTAGATTTCTAGCAGTTTTGAATTTTTATCACCGGTTCCTGAGAAATACTGCCGATGACCAAGCACCCCTGCACGACCTCTGTAAAGGAAAGATCAAGAAGGACAATTCTGCAGTCGAGTGGTCGGATGAAGCAAGGTCAGCATTTGAAAGGTGTAAGGAGTCCATCATCCAAGCTACAATCCTAGCCTACCCGAGGTTGGATGCCGATCTATCCATCGCAGTAGACGCATCGGATTACGCTATAGGTGCAGTCCTGCAGCAATCCCTCGGTACGATAACAGAACCCTTATCGTTCTTCTCAAGGAAGCTGACCGACACTGAAAAGAGGTATTCGACTTATGACAGGGAGCTTCTGGCCATGTACAGTTCGGTAAAACACTTCCGACACATGTTAGAAGGTAGGCAGTTTAAAGTTTTTACCGATCACAAGCCTCTTACTTTTGCATTTCACAAGGTTAACGACAACAGTTCCCCAAGACAACGACGTCACCTCGAATTTATCTCTCAGTTCACCACGGATATCCGTTATGTGAGCGGGGAGTGCAATTCTGTGGCTGACGCCTTGTCAAGAGTTTCTACCATCGAAGTCCCTAGCTCTATTGATTATCAGGGCATTGCAAGTTCACAAGCCGAGGATAAAGAACTTGATTTTCTAAAATCTGACTCTAAATTTGATTTTAAACTTTTCCAAATTGAACCTAACGGTCCTCAACTTTTTTGTGACATTTCTACTGGAATTTTAAGACCTTATGTTCCTATTAACTTTCGTACATCTGTTTTTAGAGCTCTTCACCAACTTCATCATCCTGGAGTGAAGGCCCAGCGTGGATCTAATACGCAAGCGCTTCATCTGGAAGGACTTAAGACGAGACGTCACCAAGTGGACCCGAACGTGCCTTGATTGCCAGCGATCGAAGGTCCACCGACACACCAAGAGCAGCCTGGCCTGGGTACCTTTCCGCTACCATCTGCGAGGTTTTCCCACCTTAACTGCGACATCGTCGGTCCTCTTCCACCTTCCAACGGATGCCAGTATCTCCTGACCGTCATCGACCGATTCTCTAGGTGGCCCGAAGCTTTCCCCATGCCTGACCAAAAGGCTGAAACCGTGGCCAAGACCCTCTTCGACGGCTGGATTTCCCGTTTTGGAGCTCCGGAGTTCATCACGACAGATCAGGGCCGTAATTTTGACGGACATCTCTTTAAGGCGTTCACGCAGTTTTTAGGAACCCACAGAACAAGAACGACGGCCTACCACCCTCAAGCAAACGGGGCTGTTGAGAGATTCCACAGGCAGTTGAAGGCGGCCATCATGGCCCACGCCACTGCTAGGTGGACTGAGGTCTTACCCACAATCCTGCTCGGGATTAGAGCCTCAGTCAAAGAGGATCTTTCTGCATCGCCAGCTGAGATGGTTTTTGGTTCACCGCTACGTCTTCCTGGCCAGTTTTTCCGAGAAGAAAAACCACCTGTCACAGAGGAGGACTTTCTTCGGCAATTCAGGGAAAGAATGGTACACCTAAAGCCGGAGCCAATGTCCAGACATGGGCCTCAAAAAGTTTTTGTACACAAGGACTTGAGTACTTCAACGCACGTATTTTTAAGGCAGGACTGCATGAGAAGACCTCTTTCGCAGCCTTACTTAGGACCTTTTGAGGTCGTAAAGCGTTCTGAAAAGTTCTTCACCCTATTAATGAAAAATAAAGAAGTCAGGGTCACTATAGACAGACTGAAACCCGCTTTCCTGATCAACTCTACCAGTAGTATACCAAGTTCTTGCCCTGAGCAACAATACACGACCCGCTCCGGTCGCAAAGTTAGATTTAGATTATAATCATGGTTTTTTTTCATGTTCATGTTTCTTATACTAATGTTTGCAAATTGTTTCGTCTCCGGAGACTGGTGGGGGAGTGATGTGGTGCCGCACGGTGGATCAGCATTGTATTGTTTAGCGCCTTTTTGTTAACTTGTGGCAACACCACCTTTTCCTCATCTATAAAAGCTCAGCATAATTATTCCACTGCACTCCGTTACGCCAGCCTCCAGAGCATTCATTTTTTATAAAGGATTTTACTAATAAACTTGTTGTTTTTAAACTTTTGGCTTTTCACTCAAATGAACACGCACTAGCGTTTAGCCTTTACGATCACCCTCCTTTATACCGTAAAGTATTTTATTTTTTTGATAAGTTGTTTCGGAGGATTCGCGAGATTTATGTATTATGCATTGAGAACATAAGTAATGTGAATTTATAGTGTTCTCTTTCACTTTCTTAGCTAATACTAACTTACACACATGTTTTATTGGCTTCAATATACTTTTTTATTTTCATTTGAAGGATAAATGGGAGATTTGATGTATTTATGATGACAGATTTTTTTTTTTATTTCTTTTAGATTTTGCTTGTGTTCTGATGTAATTATTTATGGCTTAGTTAGAAATAATCGATATTTTTGAGTGTCTAAACATTCGAATATTTAAATGGATAAATTATTTGATATTTATCTCAGAATTAGCAATGTTTCAACGACTATAACGTTCTAACTTTTTTAGCATTTACTTCAAAGGAGTTTTGCTGATCATATGGCAAAAATTAGATATTTTGGAGCACAATTTTAATTTCTGCGATTTTTTTTTTCTGAAGAGCGATTTAGAGCGCAAAGTGCCTGTCCCCTGGGGAAAGTTCTTTCTACTCGTCTGCCGTCCTGTGAGAGCGGCTTAGTGGTTGAGGTGCCCGTCGCGGAAGGGTTAAATAAAAACATAAGGGTTTCGTAAGTGCATAATTTGTTTGAATATATAAAGTTTTTTGTTGTTCCTGAAAATTAGGAAAAAATGCCTTATCTGGTTTTGAAACTAGACGACACAATTATTAAACGAAAAAAATTCATTAATAGGAAAATAGTCTTGAATCTGGGTTGCGAAGCCTGGTTTCTATGGCTAGTAAACAAACAAGCGGTTACTAGGTGCTCTGATAACGTTAGGAATGAATGAGAAAAAGTTAACTCACTCTTGGGAACCGGTCTGAGGACTTCCTCCCGCGCAGCACTCGCTTCTTGCTCCAGGAGGGTCAGCCTGAAAGGGAGAAAAGGTTTAATGTTTTCCCTGTGTTGTGCAGTACATTTTCAATTGATAAAGTAATAAAGAAGAAAAATGTTATAGAGAAATTAATAATGACTGTAGAACATCAATTACTAAGAAACATTCATTTGAACAATAATATTTTAAAATAAAGTATTTAAATTTAATAGTTTAAAATTTTCAATTAATAATGGTAACAAAGAAGAAAATGTTATTAAGAAATAACAATGATTTCAATTATTTCGTAACATTAATTTGAACAGCAATCAATAACTTTACCAAGTGTTTAGAATTGGAAAAATAGTTGCAAAACATTAATATTTTAAAATAAAGTACTTAAAAATTCAATAGTTTAAAATTAAAAAAAAGAGAGAAAATAAGAATATTTTCTAAACTGCTTGACAAACATTACACTAGTATGTAATTAAAAATTACCAAATGATATACAAACAGCCAATAAAAATATACAGTATATAAACAGTTGTTGTTGCTAATCTCCCATTTGGTCTGACGAAGTCAGTGAACCCATTGACATTAATGAAGACTGTTGTCAATCTCAGACAGATTTCTCAGTAGAGAATCCCAGGTAGATTTGGAAAACTAAATATTCTCCCAGTCCAGTCCAAGGCAGTCTAAAATGGGCTTTATACCAGTCATGTAACGGAAGTATTATCCATTTCTCTTTATTTTGAGCTTTTTTCTTTGAGTGTAACTTCTGATATGTGAGTTCTGGGGGTGGAAGGGACAGGGTGTTCTAGTCCCTCCTTAGCAAAAGTGTCGGCCAATTCATTTCCATGATTATTGACAGTGAAAGTATTAATGAATTTTTAGTGTTCAAAACAACTTGATGATTTTTAACGAGATAGATAATGGAATTTCACTAAACAATAAATGTATTTCAAACATGTTTAAAACTGATGTTTTAGTAAAAAAAATTTTAGTAAAGAAATTTCAACCATGCTTTCAAGAATTGATGAAAGACCCTCACCTCTGTTTCAGTATGCTCATCTCCTGCTTCATATCTTCGAGTCTCCTTTCAGCAGCTCTTGCAGCTATCTAATGGGGGGAAAATTATGTCCTCAGTAGGGATTTCCAGATATTTACATATTTACAGAGTGTTTTAAATTTAATATTCTAAGAGCTATTTTTGGACCTTTGAAGGAGGGTGACCTTTTGAGGAAGATTTAATTTTGAAATTGAAAGACTATTTAGAGAAAGCAAAGGATATCAATCATTAATTATGTAAAGACAAAAATAATACAGTGGCTGGGACACCTCAAGAGAATGGAAGAAGACAGGGACACCAGAAAGATTTTCAAAGACTGGTCAGTGCCAGGGACAAAGGAAAAGAGGAAGGCCAGTTAAAAGATGGTTGAAAAAGGCCTTAAAATTCCAAAAGTCTGTAATTAATTGGAAACAAAAGGCAAGAGACATTTGGAGGAAAATTGTTGGAGAAGCCAAAGTCCAGCACAGGCTGTAATGCCAGGAAGTTAGTTTAAATTTAATACACATTTTGAGTGATTTTGGATAGCTTTAGGCCGTTTTTATTTTACATATTTAAGCTACATTTGCATCTAGACATCATGCTCTGTTGGAAAAAGAAAAATAACTGCATTGGGGGAAAAACCACACAAATTTCTTTTACTTATTAGTACTTTGAATTTTTTGAACATTCAATCCTCCTCATTCAATCATTTATAATTAACTTCAATGTAGTCCGGTCGCCAAGCCATGAGACCTGGAAATCGGGTACAACTAATATTTTATGATCGATTTTAGTACTATTTGATACACTGAATCATAATATGAAGGGTGCCAGAATGGCACCTTTGGGCAAATTTAAATATTGAACGTCAAAGTTCTAATTAGTAAAAATAGTCCATTAACCAGGAAAAAAGTGTTGTAGTCGTTTTTTTGACGAATTTTTATGTTCTTGAGGGTGCTGAATCCGAATCTGACTTTTTCAGCTAAAATTTCGAACGGCTTCATTGAGAATTTTCGTGATTTTGTAAAAATTTCACCCTTTTTTACGGTTTTATGCTTATAAAACAAAAGCTACGGGTTTTACAAGAAAATGTTCAATTAAAAAATTTAAGTTTAATAAACAAGCTACAAAAAAGTCAATTGCGACATTTTTGTCAGACAAATAGTTTTGCCGCTACAGCCCGCCAAAAGAAGGGGCAATTTTGGCTAGATTGGGAAAAATTCGGGATGTAGTACCTGTATCTCGTGATTGGGTGAAGTTTGGAAACATATTACCTAAATATGAGTGTTTTTCTAATTCGTATGATTGATTCTAGTACTATTTGATATAAGGGAGAGTGGGGCACCTTGGGACACTTTTTATTAAATTATTTTTCTAATTTATTTATACTGTTATATTTATTCAATCATAGCTGATATAAAAATATAGTTCTTTGCGCATCTAAAAAAAAAATTTCCGAACAACTATCTCTTTTAGGGAATTCATAATAACAAATTTAAAAATCCTCTTTTAATGTCCGAAGGTGCCCCACTAGTGGCCCACCTTGGGACACTTCCAATAATAACATAAAAGCTTATATTATTTTGAAAAATAAATAAATAACACATTAAATTATGATAAAACTATGCTTAAGAATCTTAAATTGGTCATCAATAATATTTTACGTTCAAAATTTTTCCCAGATTTCCTCATTTTTGTCATGACTTAAATCACTGATTTTTTTGCTTCCTTCCAGAAACATTTTTGCACCAATTTCTAAATTATAATCCCCTAAATTCTTAAATTATTTCATTTTTGAATAAAAAACAATTATGTTTTATTCTTGAATATTTTGGGGTATCTTTTAACATGTCCCAAGGTGCCCCACACCTGAGTGTCCAAAGATGCCCCATTTGACTCTTTGAATATAAAACTTAATTACTCTTTTAGGTTTAGAAAAAAAAATCTCTTTCTTTTCTAAAATATTAATGGATACACATATTTTAATCTCAACATAATTACATATAATGACATAAATAAACCTCATTTATTAAAAAAATTCTTTTGAAACCAGTGGCGGATCTATGGGGGGGGCTATAGGGGCTATAGCCCCCCCTTGGGACTTAAGTTTACACTACATAAAATTGAACTTTTTCGAAAAAAAAATTAAGTCTAGAAAATTTTGTTTAAATTTTCAAAATTTTTAACTTTTTTTCAGTTTTTTGTAGCCTTTTTCACAATTCAAAGGGTCTACAAAGCATTAAGCCCCTTCCAAGATCTTTAGCCCCCTGCATTTTTATAAACTCCATTTACTATTTAAGGATTTCTAGAGGTTTTAGCCCTTACAAATTATTAGCCCCCTGCATGTTTGAAGGTTTGATTCGTAATTTAAAGGGCCCAATAAGCTTAGCCCCTAAAAGCATTAGCCTCCTTGCGTTTTTTTGTTTGTATACAAATTAATGAGCTTTAGCCCTATGAAACATTAGCCCCCTCCATGCTCTTTAATAGCCTTTACAAAGCTTTTAGCCCTCTTGCGTTTTTAAATATATAT
Organism: Tetragnatha montana; assembly: GCA_963680715.1. Lineage (NCBI taxonomy): Eukaryota > Metazoa > Arthropoda > Arachnida > Araneae > Tetragnathidae > Tetragnatha > Tetragnatha montana. The sequence continues at coordinate 62,883,555 of OY796675.1, read as the reverse complement.
TTGGTTCACTATTTAATGAGCTTTAACCCTTATGAATCCTTCCATGATCTTTAGCTCCTACAAGGCTTTTAGCCCTGAGTTTGTGTAGATTCAATTCACAATTTAAAGGGGCCAATGAGTTTTAGCCCCCATAAAGAATTAGCCTCCTTGCGATGTTTTATAGTATTTAGTTCGCAATTTAATGAGCTTTAGCCTAAAAGCGTTAGCCCCCTCCAAGATCTTTAGCTTTCAGCACTTTAATATAAATGCGATTCAGAACTTGTAGATTCCAATGAGCTTTCTAAGCCTTACAAAGCATAACCTCCAAAATACTTAGCCCCTTACATTTTTATAGATTTGTTTCACAACTTAAAGGTTATGAGCTTTAGCCCCTCTGTAAGATCTTTAACTCCCTGGTTTTTATTAGATTCACTTTTAAAAGTGTCTAATGCGCTAAGTCTCTTACAAAACATTTACTCTGTGAAAATAGAGACGGGGTTAGAGGGTTCAAACCACCCCCATGAAATTCTTATATCTTACAGTTTTTTTCCTTTGAAAACGAGTACAAGAAATCATCTTTTTCGTGTGACATTCAAAGGGTCCCAAATGACCAAAAATGAGTCAAAACATAACTTTTAGGGTCAAATTTCTTGGGGGAGGTTCCCCCAAACCCCCCTTATGCCTCGGGATGGATGTATTATTCGCTAAACATTGAAATTAAGTGCACGAAAATTCACATTTGATCTATATTCTTGGAAAAAAAATATTTGACTCAATTCACCGTAAAAAACCCCCTCCCGGTTGACACACCCTTATTAATATTTTGATATATTTAATGATTAACTAATTTAATTTTCTAATTAATTAGTTATATTTAACAATACTAGTCATTTACATTCAACACTGCCCTCAATATTTAAGACATTAACGAATATTGTAAAAAGCACGGCTTGTTACTTCATTATCATCCTCAATCAGATTAAGTTAGCCCCCCCCCTTGCTCATGTTCTAGATCCGCCACTGTTTGAAACTACAAGTGATTGTAACTTTTGCATCATGAAAAACAAAAAAACTGATGTAAATAATGACCCAGACTCACCAAAGAATCCAAAATACGTTGAAGAGTAGATTTTAGAATAATTTATTAGTACTAATAAACACGTGTTTATAACTATAAAATTGCGTCTGAAAAGTGGAGTTTCCCAAGGTGGGCCATGTCTCAAGGTGCCCCACTCTCCCCAACTGTATCATACTATGAGGGGTGCCAGAGTGGCACCTTTGGGCATCTTTAAATATCGAAGGTCATAGTTCATCACGGGATCAAAAAATAGAAATCACCCATTTTATTGCGAATGAAAGGGAGTCGGCTGACCAAAATTAAACATTTGTAGTTTGATAAATGTTTATTATGTGAATACTATGTGATATAACGGTATACTATACTTTTGCAACATTATAAGATAGCAATTCAACATAAAATATGTTTTGAAACAGGTAAAATTTGGTAATAAATAGGAAGTGTGTAGTTTTCTTTAACTTTAATTACAAATTACAGAATATTTTACATGGTGAACATTTCACTGTCACTATCATCAAATTGGGCTTCATGAGTCTTCAAATTGCCCGCCTTCGCACGCGCAAAATTCTTGACAAGGCAGACCTACATGTCCACAACTGCACCTTGCTGTTGAACATGGCTTCTCACTTGAACAGTTGCATCTTAAACACTTCAGCAATTCCGGTGGTGCCATCCCTTTGTTACCTGGAAGTTGAATGGGTACCAAAGATAGTACCAAAGAGATTCTTTGCTTATCCAAAATCAGTTGGATTCAAAGGTGGAGGGAACGAAGATTCTGCTGCGTTCCAAGTCCAAGCTTGCAAATAACATCGTTTTACATAGAGTTCAAATGCCTCTGATGTCGGAGGGAGGTTCTTAATTTTAGGAGGAATTTTTTTTCGATAACCACACTTTGTATCGAAGATCTGACATAATGTGAACCTCCTTCTTGTAGCCGTAGCAATGTGCAATGAAGCTTGTGCACTCTGTTATATACACTGTTGCATTGAAGATTTTACACAACCTTAATGATTAACTTAAAAACATATTTTATGTTGAATCGCTATCTTATAATGTTGCAAAAGTATTATAGTATATCGTTATATCACATAGTATTTCGAAATAACCATTTATCAAACTACAAATGTTTAATTTTGGTCAGACGACTCCCTTTCATTCGCAATAAAATGGGTGATTTCTATTTTTTTGATCCCGTGATGTACTTTGACCTTCGATATTAAAAGATGCCCAAAGGTGCCACTCTGGAACCCCTCATATTATGATACAGTATATCAAATAGTACTGGAATCAATCATACGAATTAGAAAAAACACTCATATTTAGGTAATATTGTTTCCAAACTTCACCCAATCACGAGATACAGGTACTACATCCCGAATTTTTCCCAATCTGGCCAGAATTGCCCCTTGTTTTGGCGGGCTGTAGCGGCAAAACTATTTGTCTGACAAAAATGTCGCAATTGACTTTTTTGTAGCTTGTTTATTAAACTTAAATTTTTTAATTGAACATTTTCTTGTAAAACCCATAGCTTTTGTTTTATAAGCATAAAACCGTAAAAAAGGGTGAAATTTTTACAAAATCTCGAAAATTCTCAATGAAGCCGTTCGAAATTTTAGCTGCAAAAGTCAGATTCGGATTCAGCACCCTCAAGAATATAAAAATCCGTCAAAAAAATGACTACTATACTTTTTTCCTGGTTAATGGACTATTTTTACTAATTAGAACTTTGACGTTCGATATTTAAATTTGCCCAAAGGTGCCACTCTGGCACCCTTCATATTATGATTCAGTACATCAAATAGTACTAGAATCAATCATAAAATTTTAGTTGTACCCGATTTCCAGGTTCAAGCCTATTTTCTCATTTGGCGACTGGACTAATGTCATGAACGAACAATGGTATATTTCAATCAATATTTTGGCTCATTTGATAGACAATGTAATAAAATCTGATTGTGTACTTACCCAATTCTCATGTGCTTTTTTCTCTTGTGTAGCAATCTGAAATACAAAAAACAATAGCACTCAAAAGATGTTAACCTAATTTTTTTACACCATAAAACTTATCAAGAGTCAAAAATACCAAAGCAAGTTATGTCCTTACAGGTCCTGCATTCTGAAAGGATCTTAAATTGAACATAAAGGGGTTGGTTAATCATCACTAATTAAATTAAAATGTGTCTGTGTTTTTTTATAACTTAAAATTATTCCATTTGGAATCTGAAAGCAATGGGAAACTGATGAGTTCTCTGAAATCATTAAAAAAGTATAAATATTTTCTTAAATGAAAAAGTGAAGTAGAAAAAGTGGGTCGTTTTAAAAATATTTTTTTAATTAAATCGATCTAATGGAATTATCTATGAATTTTAATGAAGAAAGAAAAGAAAATATTTTTAAAATAACTAAACATATTTATTTTCAGAAAGAAATTGATGGGGGAAATAATTTAATAATGTTTTAAACATGTTCAAAAACAGCTGTTTTAAATTAAATGTTTTGTAAATATCAACCTAAATCTATGCAATAAAATAATTCAATACCTTCTTAAATTAAATTCAAGACCACTTTGAATCAATTTGTTCACATCAAAGATTAAAAACAAATTTAGAATTCTAAACATTTCTACTTTTTTATTTAAACCATGGAACTAGAAGACTGAGAAAGCGCCGTATCGGGAAACGAGTGAAGCATTCCCTGTAACCGCGCCGCCATCTTGGTCCCATAAAAACATTGCGTTTTCCCATGTAAAACAATGGGTGATTCCGTATTTTATCGTTGTATTTTATAGTAATCTTCGTGGATATTTTTGTTTAATGATTGCATTCAGTCAAAGAACAGTGTTCTGCCTCATGTTCAGCGGAATAAATAGTGAAGACGATTCTTAGAAAACGTTTTTAGGTAAGTTAAACTATTCATGTTCTAGTTACTTGTCTCATTCTGTTCGAATGTGTTTATGCAATAATATTTCTTTATTTTATGTAAATAATGAAATAATTGAATTAAATATTTATGTAATACTGTTGGAAATGTTAAATAATTGATGAAATAATAAGTTTAAGTTGTGTTGCTTGGATCTGTTTCATTTATATGTTCTTGGATGTTACAATGACATGTAAACATTCTTATTTTAAAATATTATTATTAATAATATTATTATTCTAATTTAAATACGTATTATTAAAAAATTTGGAATTCTAAACATTATCATAATATTAGACTGCTTAGGAATTAAGGAAAGGCTTTTATCAATATTTTGTGGTTCTATGCTTTATTTAAATAATTTTAATCATGACTTTGAAATTGAGAATTTATAGTATATTTGCATAGGTTCCGTCCTGGGGACGGAATTCCGGTTTTTTAAAAATTTTTATGAATGTAATTCCGTCCAGTGTTTATTACAAAATGCAAAATCAGTTGACTGATTGACAGCGATTTGTACTAAAATTCAGTTTTTACATTGCACATTTTGTCCTCAAATAAGCCTGTTTTATACAGTAGATGCAGCTTTAACTTAAAATTTAAGGACCTAATATTTCATTTTGTTTACATGATATTTTATAACTTTTTCTGCAATTGTAAAAAAATTGCCAGATTGGGGGAAAATTATTTAAAAGCTAGTTCAAAGTTCAGTCTTGCAATTTTTGAAGAGTAAAACACCCATATATATTTGTTTTTGATAATTTTTTAACGTTTCTTCTTTTTCTTCAGTCTTATATTTATATGTGAAGGCTGATTGTAAATTTCTACCAGAAAATCCACAGGTTACATTTTAACCACCCTGGGGAAGTTTCTTATTACATACTTAAAAACAAAGTTTATTTAATATTATAATAAATGTCTATAAAATGTTAATGGCATTTTTAAAATTTCAGATCAACAGTGCATCAGAATATGAATTATGCACATAGAATATGAATTTCAAGAATAAGAACTTGACTGTATTTTTAAAATTGTAATTATCTCGACTGCTTAATTTTCTAACTATGTAATATAGCCCATGGAAAATTTGTATTCCCTTTTTGCTTGGACCCCTGGAAGATTTGTTGAATAATAAGGCTCTTGTATTTTTGAAATTGTAATTATCTCTGCTTTATGGAAAATTTGTATTTTCTTTTTGCTTGGACCCCTGGAAGATTTGATGAAAGATTTTTACTATGAAAATTGTTTAATAAAAGATATATTTGCAAAATTGGAGCTCAATCAAAATCTTGGCATTAAAATTTACTTCTGACGAAGTTCTTAAAAATAAAAACAGTAAGAAAAATATGTCCAAGAATTTTTATAAGTAACAAAAAATATTTTGTTATAAACAGGGCCGTATCCAAGGGGGGGGGTTTAGGGGTTCAACGGGAAAAAAACGGGAAAATACCATTAAATATTTAGGGATTAGCATTGATTTCAATTTAAAGTGGAAAAGTCATATCAATGAATTATGCAAAAAACTTCGTTTTATTTTAATTAGATTTTATTTTTTAAAGAACAAGGTAAATAGCTCATTTTTAAAAACATTATATTATTCCTGGTTTTATTCTTTGCTAAATTACGGAGTAATAATCTGGGGTGGGGAATACAAAAGTAATTTAAAACCATTAATTTCTCTTCAAAACAAATGCTTAAAAATTCTAAATTTAAAATCTCAACGCCCTTATAATTATCAAGATTTAAAATTTCTACCGTTACGGCATAACGCTTTTTTTCGCATGATTCTCTTTTTATTTTATACAATAATAAAAATATATGTGTACAAAAAAAGAAATTTCTAATAGAAGACCAAACGAAATATTTCAAATCCCCCGTTTTAAAAAAGAAATTTTCCGTAAACATTTTTATTATTTAGCTCTTAAATTATTCAATTCCTTACCCTTTGACTTACAAAACATTCCACTTAAGCTTAACTTATTATTTAATTTTCTTCTTGAAATTGAAGATTTAGATGACTTTTTCTTTTCTTTATTTTAAATTAAAGAAGCAAAGAGAGTAATTTTTATGCCTAGCTGCTGTGCCAATTCTTCTTTTCAATTTCAAAAAAAAAAAAAAAAAAAAAAAAAAATCTTGTACGTTTTGTATGTTATTATTATTGTTTTTTTGTGTGTATGTGTGGTTTTTTTTTCTTGTTTTGTTATCCCCTTGTCAATTTTATCATCAATATCAGAAAAAACTTTTTTGGTCATCTAAATGGGTTTTAACCCCCACATGACTCATATGTTTTGTTCTTTTCAAATTTTCCCATATGTACTTTCCAAATTGAAATAAATAAATTATTATTATTATTATTAAAAAATATTAATTTTTTGAATAACTCATTTTGCCTCAAATTATCCTGAGTTTTGATACCTATTTAAAAAAGAAAAATTATACAAAATCCTTTCTTTTACTGCTTTTACCAAGTAAGTAGCATGTTTTTTGCTTTAAAAAAATATCAAACTTTACTGTTTTAAACTTTCTTTTGATAAAAAGTTTTTAAAAATAAAATCATTTACTTATTTGTTTATTATTCTTATATTTTCAATAAAAATTTCTAAAAAGTATTTTTATCTTGTTTTATTTCTAAGTTCATTGAAATATGTTTAGTGTTTTAAAGTTTTAAATGTGTCAAGAAGTTAAATTTTCAAAGGTAAGTAGAAAATGGTAACTATTTTATGGGAAATAATAGGGCAATAATCAGGGTTGCTTGATTTAAATCAAGTTGATTTAAATCAAAAATGTTAAACTGCCACAATTTAAATAAAAAAATAGTTGTATGCTTTAAAATGCTTTGCGAGGTTATTTGCATTTCAATTTTTTTTTAAATTCTGCTAGTTGCAGTTGCTTAAAATAACTGGGAGATAGGTTTAGGTTCCTGTATCTACATAAAATTGTCTGTAATTTCAAGAACAAATTGTACTACCAATTACAAAAGTATTTACAACGAAAAGAGGTAAATAGCAGCGTTAGGAATCAATAATTGTGATAAATTAAACTAGAATTAAAAATCTTTAAATGTTTTTCAGGAATACATCCCCTTTTTAAAATACAAGCATGAGAATAATTTTTATCGAAAGCTTGCTTTTATAGTTTTAGTCATGTTTTCCAAACTATTATTTTTTTTAACATAACTACAGCGAATACTCTGGGTACATGACTGTCAATAAGTTGCTTATTTGATTTTATTTGTATAAGTAATTAATTATTATTTTAAAGAAATAAATGCACTTAGTGAAATTAATTCAACTGAATTATTGAAATTAAAATTTTTATATAAAATTGATGGATAGATTTTTTTTAGAAATCGTCACCATTTCTTTTAAAAATTGATTTCACAATTGGGTAAAAATAGTTATAGAAAGAAGGATAACATATTTTAGTAACTGATAGTATAATTAATTGTTCATTCACCATTTTAGGATGGGTTTGGGCATCTCACCATGAAATGGTAGCAAACTACTTCCCTTAATTAATTCGATTAATTAATGACTAAAATAGATAAATATTGGGATATTAAGTAATGCTAAACTATTATATAACATGGATATTACAATATCAGTAAATTATTAACCAGTTTTGGGAAGTTCAGAGCTAGTAATTCATTTAAATCAAAAAAATCTGATTTAAATCAAAAAAATCTGATTTAAATAAAAAAAATCTGATTTAAATAAAAAAAATCCGATTTAAATCAAAAAAATCCGATTTAAATCAAATAAATCCGATTTTTTGATTTTTTTAAAAAAATCAAAAAAATCAGCAACCCTGGCAATAATATGCCTTTAATTTTTTTTTTTTTTGAAGTGGGAACTAACTGCCTAAATTTGTAAAGCAGAAAGATCGCGTTCTTCACTTTCATCGCTAAAACGAAAAGCGCGTTAGAAACGGCAAACATCGCGAATCTGCGCGGCCGCCACCTTACTGCATTAATTTCTAGTCTCTTCATCGGCTTCAGTTAAACCGGTAGCGCGGAGCGGTTATGGCACTTCCTTATTGTACTAGTTCCATGATTTAAACAGAATTTATGTATTCAATTCTGCTGCAAACATCTAAACTTAGTTTGGTTTCAATTTTGCAAATAAACTAATTATGTAAACATCTTTTTAAATCAAATCTCAGAGAATTTTTATGAAAGCATTAAAATTAAACAATACATAAACAAATTTTAAAAACCCAAATTCTTCATCTTTATAGACACAGTAAGTTCTTATTTAATGGCAATCTAGGTTGCCATATTCTAGAAACTTACTTGGCTTTTCAAATTTCTCTCCGTTTCTTCCATTTCTTGTTTCATACTTGCCACTTGATACCTGAAATTATCATTTTAACAAAAATCAAAAAAAGAAATCTGTATTGAAGTTAAAGCTAAAAACAAAACAAATGACTCAAATTGAGTTGCCAGTTTGAAAAAGAGAATAAAGACCAAGAATGGAGTAAAAATTACTTATTGTCCTCAAAATAACCTTAATAACATAATCAAAATAAAGTCTATCAGCTTTGTTGTAGAGTCCCAATTGTCTTAATTAATATGGACCAAGACCATGGACGTATATAAGGGGGGGTTTTAGGGGGTCCAGACCCCCCCCCTTATCCCAAACCTTATGTCAGCCAAACAGAAGGGTTCCTGTCCCAAATATCCAAAAAATGCGTGAAAATACAAATTTTTCGGATCAAATTTCACAAAATTTTATGGGGGAGGACCCCCAGACTCCCTCTTTTTTGCTTGAGAGCATGTACTAATTGCAAAAATTCACATTTTGGGCTAAATTTTACTCCAAAAGGGAAAACTGTTAGAAACATTTGGGGGGCCAAAACCCCTTCGGAACAGTCTAGCAACGGCTCCCTAGGTCCTGAGGTCTTATACGTTTTGCCCCCCCCCCAGTCAAAAAGTTGAACTTACGCATACTCCATTTTGTCCCTCCTCGTGATAAAGGTTAACCTAAGCTTTTATAACCCCTAATGCTACGCTCAGGGGGAATTTCAAGTTATACAAACCTTCTTGATTAAAAAATAGGCACTTTTACTACCATTTTCTTGAAAATTAAGTCACCCTTAACAGGTTAAGAGTTGTTGTTGTTTAGTGTTAATATGTTACATAATTAATGTAATAGTGGTGTAATGTAGTGTAATGATTTTTGTGAATTGTGTGAAATAGAAAAATTTCAAATGGAAAAAAGTATGAAACAGAGCTTACTTGTAGCTGGAGTTCTCTTGCTCTATAAGCACAATGCGCCTCTCCGCGGAATCTGCGTCCTTCTCCCTCTTTTCCCGCACCGCCTCCTGGGCCCCAATCTCTCTGGAAAACAAGGTTAACCGATACAAATATATATCACTTAATATAGTACAATATACATTCATTGGATAAACATAGAGCAACTTGAATAATTGGAAGCTGAAGGGACCACTGAAAAACTTTGAATTAAAGAAGTTCAATCTTCGACCTATCAGCAACTTTCTTCAGAACAAGAATCATTAAATTCTTGTTCTGAATGTGTGGTTTACTCAAAGAACTCCACTTCAGAGAATGTTCTTACTGAAACTCTCTTGGGAAAAGTTCTCTTTGGGATTCTGGATTTGTATTGATGAATGGTAAAAGAAAACCATTAAGATTTCAAAATTATGTGAAAAAAACTCTGAATTAAAGAAGTTAAACTTTGTCTTATCTTTAACATTGATTTAATAGAAAGTTCAAGGAACCAAGAGAAAACTTAAAAACATTATTAACATCAGTTAATCCTTCTGGTTTGTATCCATTTAATCCTTTGTAAAATCTTTTTGGGGAGGAATCCTTGGGTCGTCATCCCATTTTCAAGAGCTAATGACACCAAGGGGCCATTCAAATATTACTACGTAAGCAAGTTTTTGGTCATGTTTGACCTTCCTTATCAGCAAAAATAAGCAAATCACAAACCCCCCTCTCATAATTACGTAAAAAACTTCCAGAATCACCCTTTGTTTTTTGGTACAAAATCTTTAGTAATGCTTAGATTTCTGAAATTCATTGTTCCCCATGAACACTTAACCTATAGTTAAAATTTTCTCTGTGACAAATGCTTAAAATTTTTTTCCAGTTAATTTTTTATGTGAAATTTATTTTTGTTTGAATTTATTTATGCAAGATACTACAAGAGATTTTCGAAAATGCAGTGTTTGTAACATCCAGTGGCGGATCCAGAGATTTGGTTTGGGGGGGGTGATTTTACTTATATGCGCATTCGACATTACAATCAATTTTCACTTTTACATTCAATACGTAAGAGGAAGACACATAAAATATATTTGGTGGAAAGTTCCACTTTCTACTGATTTAATTGTAAACCATTAAATGCATGATTAAAATAATTCATTTTCCCTTTTTAAAATGGAACTTCTACTTAAATGCATAAAGTATACACTAATATATAACAAGACAGACCAAAAAAAAGAAAAAATAGAGAAACAAGTAAAATTACCGCAAAGCCACGAATGCCTTTTTGCTGTTTATAATTATTTCTTTTAGCTTTTTCACGATTTAGAAATTTAGTAAACCGGATTAAATCATTAGAACCTTGAAATGATAAGTAATGACATTGAAAGCTGCCCTGTTAAGTTCTCAAAATAATAATAAAAACTTAATAAATGTACATAAAAAATATTAAATCTATTACTAAATGATAAGAACAATTTTCTTTTGTATATGTATTCCGAATTTAGCAACCAAGAAGAAAATTTAAAATAGCAATTTCTCTTAATAATTAGTACACAGTGATATACTTGAGTTTAAAAAATTATGAAACATCGAAACATAGTTTAAAAAAAAAAGAAAAGTTGCAGAAAATGGCAAAACTACCTCAGCTTTATCTTCAAAAACATCATTTCTTGGCTTTTTCTTAAAAAACGAAAGCTGAGTTCCACTGTTCGTTTCTGAGCACAACCATGTTCACTATTTCCGGAATCCATTTTTTGTGATAGTAAAACGCCAAGTTTTAATAAAACAGCAAATCAGTGTAAAAAAATGAGACAAGTCAAACGTCGGAAAGAAAATCAACTAAAGTTTTTACTAGTACAGCTTGGCATATGTACGACATGTTCCGCCCACAAGTTTTGACCATCCCACTGCCAACAAATAGCTGTTATCCCCTCCCAATATGGGATAGCCAATCGCTCTGAAAAAGCTTTGATTGGCCCTTAAATAGATGTTGAAAAACAGTGAGATTAGAAATATACAAACAAGCTGTCCGCTCTGTTTTTTGTGTGCAATTATACCAGTAATCAGCCTCGATATGAGGTCCAATTCACCCCGATACAGATTTCTTTAACACCGGCTGAAATTTCCGGTGACCAAAGAGTACCGAACCCCACGAGAGGAAAAAGTGGTCATTAGCGCGGACCCTCTGTCAACCCTTTTATCAGGGCTCGGGAAGGGAGCCCTCTGAAAAGTGATTGATGCATTGAAGTTATCATTTAACGAGTTGCTACTATTGCCGAAAAGGGGCACTGCGAGAAACCGGAAAAAATACTCGCTCAGATGGTGACAGCGGTTTCTCAGTAGAGATTATTCACAAGTCAAGTTTATCGCTATGTTATCGGGGATGTGATTTTCGGCCGGAAATTCGGCGAGGTCACTTTGTTGGGGGGTGATCACCCCAATCCCCCCCGTGGATCCGCCACTGGTAACATCTTATGTAAGCATCACTTATACTCCTTCCTAGTCAGGAAAAATAAGAAAACAGTAAACCCCTCCCCCCTCAGGTGCTTACATAATACTTGAATGGCCCCCAATGCTTAAGAGTGTAGTAGACAATACACTATGGCAGCATTTCTTAAACTTTCGATTGTCGCGGCCCCCCTTTATGGAACAGCCAGACATCGCGGCCCCCAAGATTTTTTTTCTGTTTCCAGGAGGTTGACTCATGACATTTATAATTCAACTTTTAGATTACTTAAAATTAGTATTTAAATTATGTTCTATACTATGTTAAAATTACTCCTATTAAAAGGGAGTCTATGGGTCATCCATAGAAAAATTTTGAAAATTTGCCTCAAAAAGTGTTCCAGCTTATTTTGAGACATTTTTGGTCACCCCTCCATTTTGGTTTGTAAAAAAATTATAAATAGAAGTCTTTGAAATTTGCCCCTTTAAAATAGTGTTTTATCTCATTTTAAAACTATTTGGGTAACACTCAAAGGAAACTTGAGTCTTCCCCAAGGTAACTCACATACCACCAAGGAAGGCACTGGACCACAGTTTAAGAACCATTGCACTAGGGTATTAAGAGTCAAGTTTATGTGTCGTACATTACTCGGGTGACAGGTGTGTGTTACCTCTGCATCTGAATCTCCTTGTCCTTGAAGTAGTTTGTGAGCACGTCCAGTTTGGTCTGGGCCTCCGTTCTGTCTTGCAGGGCCTGGTTGTAGCTCAGCTTCAGCTTGTCGCACTCGGAACGCGCATCCAGCAGCTCCACTGTCAAACACATCGTGAATTAAACAATACTGACTGCTCTTATTAAAAGGTATCATCAGGACCAGACTTTTGTGCACATACACTTCAGCTTGTTACACTCGGATATATCTACTGCAACACTTACACATATAATGATTTAATTGATATTGTGATTAAAAACTACTACAGTCGACTCCACTTACTGTGATTATGGTTATCAATGGATAATGGGAAAACAATGGATATGTTATCAAAATTCCCCGGCCCTGATCGCTCCTTTTTAACTTAATGCAGAATGTATCGTTTTATGTGATCAATACATCGCTTAATGTTATATCAAAATCTGATGAAATCCCCTAAAAATCTCCTTTTTTCCTGTTTGAAGGCCAATTTTACTACATAATCATACAAATTAGTCATTAGTTTATTAGTGTTATTTTTCCACCCTCTTATATTTCTTTGAGAATGTGAAAAATGAAAAATACATCCTAGGTGATCGTTTTAAATACTACTTCAATTAGGACTACATAGTTGTGATATTAAAGCAAACACTCTAGTTACACTGTGTTTGAAACTTTATAGTATCCAATTGCTTATTGTTATCAATCGGATATTGTCATCATTCTACTCTTGGATAAAAGTGATCACATTAAGCGGAGTAGACTGTATCTCTACTCAGCTAACTTCGGGAATCCTGATCCTTGGCGAATGTAAACAAGGCTACATATTAACTTTGTTTCAATTATTATAAAAAAAGTTTTCATAAATGTAAAAACTGATGAAATGTCTGAAGACATTGCAGCTTCATTTCTTTAACTTTAAGCACCAGTCTTTCATCTACGCAACTAGTTCCAACAGTTTAGAGAAATTGGGTAACAAATGATATTTTAAAGAAAAAGTAAAAAATTACAGTATTTTTTAAAACATATACTATAGAAAGTATACTTATTTCTGTGGAACTTGGATAATTCAAAACTGAAAGGACTACCAAAAAAAAAAAAAATAAAAAAAATAAATAAATAAATAAATAAAATAAAATAAAAAAAAAAAATTGAACTTTGTTTATTTAATAGGAAACATGAGAAATCTTTATCCTCAATTTTCGACTTTCGAGCTATCCAAGAAAAAGTAAGGAATTAAGGGTCTTTTTGTAAGGAAGTGGTAAAACTAAGGAGTTAGTTATTAAGGACTTTTAAAGACACTGTGTGTTGTTAAGAAAGAGAGTGACATTGGATTGGAGTGAAGTGTGACAATTTGTGACAAAGTGGAGACCCTCAAGATAAAAATCAAAGCCAAAAAGGGAGCTGTCAGTAAAATATCCAGCCAGTAAAAGCTGTCTACCTACCATCTTTTTCGAGCATCTTGTTCTTCTCAGTCAGCAGCTTTTCAGACAGGGACTTAGTCTCCTCCTCTTGGTGTTCAAGCTTTATCAGCAACTGAAAAACAAAGCACATAAGTCACACAAACAGCCAAAAGCAGTGCTTAAATACTGCCAGAGGCAGTGGCGGATCCACGGGGGGGGTGATTGGGGTGATCACCCCCCCCCCCCAACAAAGTGACCTCGCCGAATTTCCGGCCGAAAATCACATCCCCGATAACATAGCGATAAACTTGACTTGTGAATAATCTCTACTGAGAAACCGCTGTCACCATCTGAGCGAGTATTTTTTCCGGTTTCTCGCAGTGCCCCTTTTCGGCAATAGTATAGCAACTCGTAACTTCAATGCATCGATCACTTTTCAGAGGAACTCCCTTCCCGAACTGATAAGAGCCACCCATGATTGACAGAGGGTCCGCGCTAATGACCACTTTTTGCTCTCGTGGGGATCGGTACTCTTTGGTCACCGGAAATTTCAGCTGGTGTTAAAGAAATCTGTATAGGGGTGAATTGGACCTCATATCGAAGCTGATTACTGGTATAATTGCACACAAAAACCAGAGCGGACGGCTTGTTTGTATATTTTCTAATCTCACTGTTTTTCAACATCTATTTAAGGGCCAATCAAAGCTTTTTCAGAGCGATTGGCAATCCCATATTGGGAGGGGATAACAGCTATTTGTTGGCAGTGGGATGGTCAAAACTTGTGGGCAGAGCATGTCGTACATATGCCAAGCTGTACTAGTAAAAAATTTAGTTGATTTTCTTTCCAACGTTTGACTTGTCTCGTCTTTTTACACTGATTTGCTGTTTTATTAACACTTGGCTACTTTACTATCACAAAAAATGGATTCCGGAAATAGTGAACATGGTCGTGCTCAGAAACGAACAGTGGATCAACTCAGCTTTCGTTTTTTAAGAAAAAGCCAAGAAATTATGTTTTTGAAGATAAAGCTGAGGTAGTTTTGCCATTTTCTGCAACTTTTCTGTTTCGATGTTTCATAGTTTTTTAAACTCAAGTGTATCACTGTGTATTAATTATTAAGAGAAATTGCTATTTTAAATTTTCTTCTGGTTGCTAAATTCGGAATACATATACAAAAGAAAATTGTTTTATCATTTAGTAATAGATTTAATATTTTTTATGTACATTTATTAAGTTTTTATTATTATTTTGAGAACTTAACAGGGCAGCTTTCAATGTCATTATTACTAATCATTTCAAGGTTCTAATGATTTAATCCGGTTTACTAAATTTCTAAATCGTGAAAAAGCTAAAAGAAAAAGAAATAATTATAAACAGCAAAAAGGCTTTGCGGTAATTTTACTTTTAGTTTCTTTTCTGTTTCTCTAATTTTTCTTTATTTTGGTCTGTTTTGTTATATATTAGTGTATACTTTATGCATTTAAGTAGAAGTTCCATTTTAAAAAGGGAAAATGAATTATTTTAATCATGCATTTAATGGTTTACAATTAAATCAGTAGAAAGTGGAACTTTCCACCAAATATATTTTATGTGTCTTCCTCTTACGACTTACGAATTGAATGTAAAATTGATTGTAATGTCGAATGCGCATATAGGTAAAATCACCCCCCCCAAACCAAGTCTCTGGATCCGCCACTGGCCAGAGGGGTTTCTGGATGGCAATATAAGCGGGAAAAAACAATGAAATCCATTCTGGTTCAATAAAATGCTTGTCAGACAAAAAATGAAAAATTGGTGACTGGATGATAACTGCTGTTTTATGTAGAATAGAATTACAAAGAGAGCCAACAATTTAAATGGTACGAAGGAATAGAAATAATAAAAAGTTTCAACCAATAAAGAGAAATTTATGAGAAAATTGAACACTCACACTGGTGGCATTCAAAAGCTCCTTCAGTACTTCTTCATTGGCTGAAAAAAGAGACAAGAACGACATCATTAGTTGTCATTATATTAAAATAGCAAAAGACCACAATAGAAAAGTATATCTGTGAATATCCCATTTTCTTTTGGAATATCCCATTTTATTTTGTGCTTTAACTGGTGTTAAATTTTCTTAACCAGCGAAACTTTAAGAAACCAAACGTTTTGTCTGTGATAGACATCTTCAGTGTTGCGTTGCTGGTCGAAGGTTATAATAACTATCATAATTGAAAGTTTTAGGCTAAAATTTCACTCACATTTGGTTTCATCACCTTCAGCCACTTCCTCGAACGATTTCATGGTCTGCACTAAATGTGTGAGAGACTGAAAAAGACATCAATCAGAAGGTGGTTGGAATTATAAAATACAGGGCTTTTAACAAAAAGAAAACATGCTTTAAATGTTTAAAACTTTTTTTCCTACTGTGCATGATACATTTCCAATCGATGAGGATAAGAAGAAAAAAAACTATTATTTAGAAAAGAGAATTGTGAAACATTAATGAATTATTCAATGTAATCATCTGGATCTGGGCCTCAAACCCTTTCTTGTCTGGCATGGGCTTCTTTACAAAATCTGCCTTTGGTAGGCTTACCATGTTTTCTTGAGTACAACCCAGGACATATTTTTAAATTACTTTAAAAGTACCCTCATCAAAGATTAAAAACTAAGAAAAAAACATTCAACCTAAAACACATTAAACAGAAATATTAAATTTTATTTATTCATTTGACATTTTACCTTTTTCAAAAAATGTTTGTTTGACTTAATTTCTTCATAAAATTCACAGCAAGTAAGTTCTGAATTAATACGGATAGTAAGAAAAAGTAAAACACAATTTCAAACATCTAACACCCGTATCGACCATCTCGAGTTAGTTCATAGCAAGCTAACTCTAGAGTAGGTTGTCTCTAGAGTTAAGCTAACTCTAGTAATAAGTGTTGAGCTTAATGCCCAGGATCGAATTAAGATACTCTCGAGTGAAATGTAGGAAAGTAGTAAGGCCCGTTTCTGATTGGACCGTCACGATGGACAAGGCAATAGAAGGCTGCAAATACCCCACAGGTCATTTCAATGAAAAAAAAACTATCTTAAAATATTATTGATTCTAACTTATTAATAATTTAATCAAAATGTTTTCTTTAAAAATATTCAGCAATAACCATTGTTAACCAACTTTCTATAAAAAAAGTACTCAAATAAATTTTTTAAACTTAATATTTACCTAGTAACTCGTGAATACATCTAGTATTTTATAATAAATATTTTTTGGTTAAACAATACCAATTAAACCAGTCAAAATGATGAGGAAAAAAATTACACTGCACTCAATGTTTACAAACGATTTTAGATATCAGAATTAAATTTAACAAATTTAAGGCAAAGAATGTGTAAAATTCTAGCATTAAATAGTATTTTGTAAGTTTCTACAACACTTTTGCACATTATCCTTAATCCTTTCTGCTATACAGTGTGCTAACATATCCCAGACGGCCATTTTGTTTTTGTTAACTCGAGACTAACTCGGGAAAATTGGGGAGCCAAGTTCAGTGCTGTTTTTCACTCTAGAGTTAAGGTATTTTGGACTGGTCGATACCGTTAACTCGAGAATGCGAGATATCTCTCCTAATACGAGAGTAACTCGTGTTGGTCGATACAGCTGTTAGTGAGGATTTCTTCATATAAATGTCTCCCAAACCTTAAATGTTTATTAAAGAAACACCAGAGTTTTTTGCACCTAGGACAGCCCTAAAAATCCCGGATGGTCTGAATAACCTTGGATGTATGGAAAGCCTAGCCTTTGGTTGAAGTCCAGTTAAAGTAGTTGTAGGCATGGGCCCCCTTGCACCAGAAAAGTTATGTAAAATCTTCCATTGTTAATAATAAATCTGTTTTTAGTACAGGATTTTTCTCCATTTAAAATTTAGAACTGCATTCTTTTTATTATGATTGTAAGCTAATTCAAAAGCAAAATGTAAATAGTTTCTAATAATGTTGAACTATTTATGTACTAGTTTCTTACTAGAAATTTTGAAGTCGCCCACACACGTGTTAAAAAACTACTTTTAAGAACTTAGTAACGTTTAAGAATTGTTTAAAACACTACTTTTTCTGGGGAGGACCCTTGGACACCCCCTTTTTGCTTGAAACTCCAGTATTTTATACCAATTTTTTTGCATTAAAAGTACTTTTTAGGGGCCCCTTTGAAATACTCATGAACCTAGCTAGCTTGCAAAAAATTTTTAGGCCCCCTCTAGAATCCAAACATATGTGCACCCATGTTTAGAGGTTATGTTTGCTAGGATTTGTTTTAAAATACAAAAAAAAAGGGAAAGGTTAAAAAAGGGGGAAAGGTTGAGCTCAAAATGGACTCACCTGGACTTCCTCGTCCCTGGCTGCGAGGAGAGTGCTTGCCTCCTCCCTCTCGGAGGAAACCTCTGTCAGCTGAGCTGTCAGCTCCTTCACTCTGAAAAAATACAGTCAACGCAAGGTTAACACAGCTGCCCACATTGGGGGATGAAAATTCAGGAGACTTTTGCATGAAAAGATTTCAAGACTCAAAAAAATTAATGTAGGGATTTTTGTAGGGAGGTTAAATGGGGATTTTAACCCACTCAAATTTGGAAACCTAATTCCCTGACTTTTCCAGGATAATTTGTAAGGCTTTTTGGTAAAAAAAAACTTAGCAATTCACAGGTTTGTTTGGGATATTACTAGCTTTTAGGAACATATATGAATAGTCTATTTTTTTTTTATTATTATTTTTTTACTTTCTAGAGCAAGAATTGAGACACAAACATAAAAATTTATCATCATATTCCAGGTATTCTGTATGATTTTTCAGATTTTGGGCAAAAATGAGCAACTTTCCCTGACTTTTTTTTGGTGAAATTAGCTTTTGGAAGTGGCGTATATAAGGGGGGGGGGCCGAGGGCCCCCCCCCCCCCCGAAATTCGGACTAGGTGTACCAAAACCAGTTAAAACCCTGTATATTAGGGTCAAAATTCAAAACATTTTCTGGGGGAGGACCCCCAAACCCCCTTTTGTACTTGGAATTTTATTATTAACAACTTTATTATAATGAAGTTCATCAAAATCAAAATCCTACCGAAAAATATATGTCCAAAATTCGAACTAAGTGTACCAAAAACAAGATAAAACCCTGTTTTAAGGGGAAAAGTTCCAAAAATTTTCTGGGGAAAGACCCCCAGATCCTTTTTTGTACTAGGAACTCTATTTTAATAACTTTTTAAATGTTAAGTTCATAAAAATGTACATCCAAAATTCGGACTTAGTGTACCAAAACTAGTTAAAAACCTGTTTTTTTTAAGTCAAATTTCCAAAAATTTTCTGGGGGAGGACCCCCCTTTGGTACTTATCACCTAAAACGCTACATTGGATCTATTAAATATGTGGGAGAGGGGCTGGGGAGTAATTTTGGGCCCCTCCCGAAATAAATTCCTATATTCCTGGCTTTTAGAATTAAAATTCCCTGACACATGGGAACCCTGTTTTTTTAACTAATAAGCAAACTAAAAATAAATTACAGGAATAACAGGAATTTTAATTTTTTTTAAACTTGCTAAAATTGTTTAAATACTTAAAATTGTATTTTCAAAACCTTGCAGCTGTATTCTTATGATTCTAATAAATAAATATAATAAATAAACGATTTCTTTGTTACTTATTTTCCGTTTTATTTTATAATTTAAAAAATAGTAAGAAAAATATTGTTACATGGACGCTAGGGTTCCGCGGAACTTGGGCATAATCAAAAGGGTTCAGTGGGAGTAAAAAGGTTGGGAAACGCTGCTTTAAATTAAGGTTTTTAAATGACTCATGGCTTCCCTTGCAGTAAAAAAATTGGCAATAATAAGTCTTTATATTCTATATTATAGGTGGGATCATCGATTTAAAACAACCCACCTCTCGTTCCAGACCTCAGCCTCCTTGAGCAGCTGGTTGCAGTTGTGTTGCAGCTGGTTCAGCCGCTCCTCAGACTCCTTCGCAGCCTGCCCCAGCTGCAGCTGATCCTTCTCCAGCACCTCCAGCTCACCCTCTCTCTGGAAAAAAGGGAAAAGGCTCTTTAAGATTTGGAAGAAGAAAAAAATCAAATTCTGCCTAGGCAGATTATCAATCTCAAAATTCCCTGACTTTTCCCTGACCAACAGATTAACTTTTCCTGACTAATGACGCACTTTAGTATGTACTCAAAAAAATACCTCCAAATGTTTGTTAAAAACAAAGGTGATATAGCAGGTGAAATCTTAAATTCACAACAGAAATTATCAGATATTCATATATTTTAAAAACTGTAAATTAATGTACCATTTTTTTTAATTTTTAAAGAAATTTGTACAGGAAAACAGGTACACACAGGAAAACTTAAATATGTTTTTTTTTTCTTCGAATAAATTACACAGTTCAACAACGAAAAAATTTCCTTGATGAAAACAGTCATTTCTTATAGATTAATTTTCAACAGATTAACTTTTCCTGACTAATGACGCACTTTAGTATGTACTCAAAAAAATACCTCCAAATGTTTGTTAAAAACAAAGGTGATATAGCAGGTGAAATCTTAAATTCACAACAGAAATTATCAGATATTCATATATTTTAAAAACTGTAAATTAATGTACCATTTTTTTTTAATTTTTAAAGAAATTTGTACAGGAAAACAGGTACACGCAGGAAAACTTAAATATGTGTTTTTTTCTTCGAATAAATTACACTGTTCAACAACGAAAAAATTTCCTTGATGAAAACAGTCATTTCTTATAGATTTTGGGTCGCTGAACACGAAAATCACCATCAAAATTCTCAATGAGCTCGGGTTTTTCGGGGAACGGCCCCTCCCCCGGGGATTTGATGACTTAATGCCTTTGAATTCAATTTTCAGGATCAAAAAGCATTACTCAAGTCTATAAATCACTCCCAAAGGGACAAGGAAGGTTGAAATTTCTAAAATAGGAAATTTTGTAGCAAATGGATAGGTTTAAGGGGTAATTACCCCCCTAAAAAGGCAAAAATAGCTAAAAATTACAGAGGTTTTTATACGATATTTTTTCCTCTTAATTTTTACACATTTCGCCTTTGATGGGTCCTAACCTATCCCCAAGGAGCCAAATTTGATGACAATATGCAGCAATGGTTTTTACTAAAAGCGGTTGAGGTGTTAGGATTATTAACTAATAGTTACTAACGAATAGAAGAATTTCCACTAAGGAAAGACTTATATGTAAGAAAAATGACATTTTTAAACTTTTCAAAGCATGAAAATATTTTCCCGAGCGGGCTTGCGCCAGAGAGTCTTCCGAACCTTTCTGCGGGTGCTTCGGGGACGCTAACACCTCAACCGCTTTTAGTAAAAGTAATTGCTGCATATTATCATCAAATTTGGGTCCTTGGGGAAAGGTTAGGACCCATCAAAGGTGAAATGCGTAAAAATTAAGAGGAAAAAATATTGTATAAAAACCTCTGTAATTTTTAAATATTTTTTTGCCTTTTTAGGGTGGTAATAACCCCTTAAACCTATCCATTTGCTACAAAATTTCATATTTTAGAAATGTCAACCTTCTATGTCCCTTTGGGAGTGATTTAAAGACTTGAGTAATGCTTTTTGATCCTGAAAATCGAATTCAAAGGCATTAAGTCATCAAAAAGAGTAAAAAGGGGGAGGGGCCGTTCCCCAAAAAACCCGAGCTCATTGAGAATTTTGATGGTGATTTTCGTGTTCAGCGACCCAAAATCTATAAAAATTGACTGTTTTCATCAAGGAAAAAAATTTGAAGGTCCAATTTGTTGAAGCATTAGCAATAAAAAATGCAAAAAAGAGAGAATTCAATAAAATTTCCCTTATTTGACAGGTGAAATGTTCTCTATCTAAGTTTGCATCTTGCAACTGAGGCACTTTAGCAAGAAGCCATAAACTGAACAAGGATTCACTCAACCAATTCCCCATTCCATTCCATTCAAATTTTCTGACATAGAATTTCACTCTTTTGGCGATCTTGGTTACTACTTTAAAAAATTTCCCCAACATTTCCCCGATTTTTCCAGAAACTTAAAATTCCCTGACTTTTCCAGGATTTAAAGGTTGCTAGAGTGCCTAGATAGTGAAGAGTGGCGCCAACCGAAAGAGAAATCTGATTGGTCGTTTACCCCCTCAGGCACTTTGGTAAACGCTCCCATAGACTTAACATGGGAGATGCGAGAAGGTCCTAAAAAATCGCCGAAATTCTTCAAATAAAGGTATGTATCATTTGGAAACCTTGATATTTTCATTAAGAAATGTTTCAAGTTTAATAATTAACCAAAATTAATCTCCTAAAGTGTCTTATTATTTTGCTTTTGTCCATTATTTTACGTCGCTGGCTATGAAGCAGTCGATGAAGTCATCGTAACGTTTTTAACGAGAAATAACTGCTGTAAAATCTTTAAATACACTCACAATCGATCATTTATGCTATATATTGTGTTTTTGTTGTTTAATGTCACATAAATGAGAAATAAATGCATTTTTTAAAGTTGTAAACAACGGCCATGTGGTATAGAGGTTTGGCGTTGCTTTTTTATCGCCATTTCGCCAATGTGTACAATCCTTGTTTACATACTTGGTTATTGCTTTGCGAGAATTAATTCAGATTTGAACTGGTTACTCTTTTAAAGTTAATTTTTGAAATTTTTCATTTGTGTAAGCTTGATTGATTAAAATTCTAGCTTTTTAAAGTTTTATTTTAAAATGTAAATAGTATGTTATAATTGCTTAATCTCTTGTATATTCATTTGCTAGCACAGTTCCATAAATGTTATCTTGTTGTTTTGCATAATTTTCAATCAACTATATACAAAAATGCCAGACTTCTTCAGCATGCTTGCATTAATACAAAATACAAAAGTATCAATTTTGAAATTTCTTTTTCAAAGCGTAAAAACTGCATTTCTTAAAATCTAATGTTACCTTATTTTATTAATTATTATATCTACTTTAATTTTAATAGATACCTGGTTGTTCAGCATTCAACTACTCAATTAGATCAGAGCAGGGTTTTGCTCTGAAAGTTTTTCCTAAGAATCCGGAAAGAAGAAAACTATGTAAAATTTGTTGTGCCTTGAAATAAAGAGTTAAACATTTTAACAATTACTCTTATTTGATATGAATTGTGTAAAATTTTCGACTTTTTTTTAAATAAAATAACTGATTTATAAAATTTAGATGACTTGTGTTTTTACTACTTTTTTTACTTTAAAGAACATATTGAAATTTTACTAATTATGTCTCTAAGTTTAGTTCGTGGATTGTTATTTGAATAACAGAATCTTGAGTTTCCTTAAGTATAATTTATAACCCAAAGATTAAAGAAAATAAAATTGCTCTAACTGGCCTTAAGCTCTTAGTAGGCTAAACATCTTAAAAAGAAATCACGGGGGAATTGGAAAACGAAACGCCGAAGAAAAATCCCGAATTTTAGTGTTGAAAACCGCCGTGAGTGTATGCCAAAGGAGCGATAAAGATGCCAGCATGGCTAAGTTTAGTATCTCTCTTTGGCAACCCAACGGGCTTCCGAGCGTGCGCGAGCCTGAATTGTCGCCACTCTTCCCCATACAGGCACTCTAAAGGTTGCTAGCCACCAACTTTTTCTTAAACTTTTTCTTTAAACTTTCTAACTTTTTCTTATGAGTCCTATTTTAAGATTTTTGTGAAAAATTAAATGAAATTTTGTGAAAATGAAAATCGAGGACCCATAGTATATCTACCGCATTTATAACTTAATTGGAGTGGACCCAAAAACAGGCAAATTTCATTTCAAAAAGTTAGAAACACATTCTGAAAACAAGTTTCAAATCACTTTTGTTCCTTGCACCTTTGTGAGGAATCCATTATTTTTGAGAATCGGAATTTAGTGAAGGGTCCTTTTTTTGAAGATAAGAATTTTTTCAAGGTATCTAAAGTAGTTCACATGAGCCAAATCTCTTTTGAGATACCTGAATGAAATTAACTTATCCACCCCATTGCTGCAATTTTTTAAATTACTTTAAAACCAACTTAAAAACTTGTAAGATTCTTTTGTCTTTCTAAAGCATTGATAATTTGCAATGAGGGTAAATAACTCTTCAGTTTTAATATTTTTCTGAAGCTATTGATTGATTAGGTAATTTTTAAAGTACCTAGGGTTGCAAAATGCTTTAAAAGTTTGTCTCGAGGGAGAATTCCAAAAAAAATTTCATGGGAGTGTCTCTATTATTAATTTCTACACCTTCCACTACTGAGACATACATGAAAAACAAAGTCTAATAATCAGTCTATGAATAAAATTGTTTACTTTTTTTATTATGGGGTATAAATTGGAAAACCAGAAGTTGCATGACAAAGTTTTATTTCCCAACTCTTTTCAAAAAGGTTGTTCACCAGGGCCGTAACTAGACTTTAGTTTCAGGAGGGGTTTTAACCAAACATTTTTCTGAGGTACCTCCTTACGATTACTTATTTACGTCCAGTTTTAGATGACTTGCACATTTTATATTAATTTTAGTGAACTTTATTTCAAAATTTTATAAAAAATGGGAATTTCAAGTAAAATTGGAAGGTCCCCAGAAAAAGTTTGGAAATTTCCCTCCTAAAATAGCATTTCAGCTCATTTTGAGGCCTTTTTGGATTACACCTTAAGATCATTGTAAGCAGCAAAATTTTCAAAGAAACCCATTATAATATAATAAACAACAAGTTTTGAGGGGGGTTCGGGATCTTACTTCAGAAAAATTTTGGAAATTGGTTTCATTTAATTTTTTAGAGACTTTGTTACACAAAATGAGGATCACTCCTCATAAGTCAAAGAAGTTTCAAGGAATACAGTACATAATAGATTTAAAAATTTAAAAAAAAATATTTGGAATTAACATTTCCAAGTGTCATGATAGTAAGGTGAACCCCTAACCAGAGATATTTTTAACTCCTCTGAGAGAGTATTTCACTCCTTGAAAATCGGAAATACTCCTTAAAAAACTAACCAGGAGTATTTTCACTCTTTGAATTTTTCACAAAGGTTTAGCTTAAAAAATGCACCACGTGGCCCCATCAAAATCAAAAAATAATAAACTGAAAACACTGACTGATCTCAGCGGAGACATTTTTGCCCGACTTCTGGAAAAAGCTGATTGCCAAAAGCCAAAACACCCTAATTATCATACTTTTTAATTGTGTTTTCATGCAGCCATAGTAATTTTTTTTTATTTATTGTTCTGATGCTTAGGGAGTTTGATTGCGTTTTTCGTGTCTCTGTATATGTAGTTTTCCGTATTTCACTCCTCATAATTCAATTTCACTCCTCCTGAAAAAGTCAAGGAGTATTTTTACTCCTCCAAAAAAATCCTAGTAATAACACCGGTCTTCTCTCAAAAAAATTTTGGAATTTTTACCCTTAAAAGTAGGTTTCTAACTTATTTTGATACCCTTTGTGGGTTCTTTGAGTCAAATAATATTTAAGGAAAAATCAACATAAAAATTGATGCCCAAATTTTGGGAAGGGTTTGAACCCCTAAAACCACCCCCTTAGATACGGCCCTGTTGTCCACCCCTGTTTTGATGAACTAAAGACGAAGTGAAATGAAACGAAGACTCACCTGTGCAATTTCGGTGTTGAGGTTGCTCACGGACTCTTCCAGTTCCAGAACTCGAGTTTTCTGAAAGATTAAACTCATTTTAGAATTAGAGTCAGGAAAAACATGTGGTTTTTTTACCCTCAACACACAGAAATGCTAAAAATAACAGTGATTTAAAAAAAAATCAAATTAGATTTTTAAAACTGAAATTAGATTACAAAGCTATACTTTCTAAATACAGCACAAACAGTCTGTCCTTTCAAGTGTATTTTGTAAGTTTTCATCACAGAATCATGCTCCCATGTTTCTAGTTTAAATAGAGCGAGCAACTTGCTAAAAAATACACATGTTTCAAACATTGGGGTATGCTAATATGAGAAAGTATCAATGTTTCAAGATATCAGTAGTTGAAAATAGTTCTGATAATTTACATTTACTTTTTTTAGATTGTGATTGTAGCAACCAATACAAAACAGATAAAAATATCTGATAGAAACAATGAGGTTTGAAAATAAAACCTGTTAGTGCCAAACAAAATATCCAAAACTGCCTTAAAATACATTACTTCCAATGCTAATTTTTTTATGTTGCTAAGATCTAATCAGATTTCAAATCTGATAAATGTGATATTTTAACTTCATGATTTTACAATTTTATGGTCATTAATTTCTACTGATTTTTTAAACGCTTTTATTAGACTTGCTCTGGGCCAAGGTCACGGGTGAAATCTTACAACTCGATTTTCGGGCACTTCCTGATATGTCAGGGCCCTGAAACTTTACACAACGATGTAACCCTCATGACACTCCAATATCCAATTATTATCTAATCAATAACTAAAAAATTAAGTTAATTATTGAGTATTTTTAATTATCAGAAAAACTGACATTTGAGACCCTTCCAAAGAGATTTTAGCTCCCAAAAAAAGAACAATACTGTAATGGGCATAGTACTATTATATTCAATCATCAAAACGACAATTCTCAAGTAATTAAATTAATTAACGGCAAATTATCGCAAAAAATTTAGATTCTTGCACATAAAATTTCAGATACTCCTAAACGTTATTAAGCCTTGAAACTTTGCAGCATAGTGTAATATTCATGACAATGCAATATTCAATTGTCAGCTAGTCAAAATCTCCGTAATTAGGGTAATTAATGAGTATTTTCGATTATCCGATTAACTCGATTTTGAGACCCTTAAAAAATATTTTAGCTCCCAAAAAAAGGAACAATAGTGTAATAGGCATAGTACTACTATATTCAATCATCAAAACGGCAATTTTAAAATAATTAAAGAAATTAAAGACAAATTTATGCAAATTTTAAGGTTGTCATTTAGATTCTTGCACATAAAATTTCAGGTACTTCTAAATGATATTAAGCCTTGAAACTTTGCAGCATAGTGTAATATTCATGACAATGCAATATTCAATTGTCAGCTAGTCAAAATCTCCATAATTAGGGTAATTAAAGAGTATTTTCGATTATCCGATTAACTCGATTTTGAAACCCTTAAAAAATATTTTAGCTCCCAAAAAAAGGAACAATAGTGTAATAGGCATAGTACTACTATATTCAATCATCAAAACGGCAATTTTAAAATAATTAAAGAAATTAAAGACAAATTTATGCAAATTTTAAGGTTGTCATTTAGATTCTTGCACATAAAATTTCAGGTACTTCTAAATGATATTAAGCCTTGAAACTTTGCAGCATGGTGTAATTATTCATGACAATGCAATATTCAATTGTCAGCTAGTCAAAACTTCCGTAATTAAGGTAATTAAAGAGTATTTTTGATTATCCGATTAACTCGAATTTAAGACGCTCTAAATGGAATATGACCCCCAAAACTTATACAACGGCGTATTATATATATTTGAACTATATTCAATCTTTAAACCTTGAATTATTACCTTTCAATTAAGATAATTAACGAAGATAGTAATGTGAATTTAAACCTATACCACTTGTTCTAAAAGCTTGGAAATACTTTTTATTTTCATTTGATGGATAAATGGGAGTTTCGATGCTTTTATTATGACAGTTATTGCTATTCATTTCTTTTAGATTTCGCTTTCGTTCAGATGGAATTATTTATAGCTTAAAGAAATACTGAATATGTTTGCATGGGGTGTTGCGCTTTTTCAGTAAAAAAGAAATTATAAAATCTCTTTCATTTGGAATATTTTTTTTTGTAAATTCTCCACTTGTGTTTGGAAAAGTTTATTTCTTACAAATGACTTGCTTTGAAAAAATTTATAAGTACCTAAATAGAGGGGTAATGTTTTAAATTTTTAGCATTAAATTCTAAGGAGTTTTACTAATTACATACCAACAATTGGAATAAAAATTAAGATTTTAGGCAAAATTCTAAGACTAAAAAGTAGAAAATAAAATAAGTAAAAAAAAGCTTTTTTAAAAAAACGCTTTTATTAAGATGTCCTAAAAATTCAAAAATAATTTTTTGGGTTTTGTGAAATAATTTATTGGGGAGTAGAAAATAACCTTCCGGTAAGTAAAAATTAACTAATTTTCTGATCACTAAAAATAAAAGCGTGGGCGCTAGTAATTATCTATTCACTATTTATACTAAGTTCTCTTTTCTCATTTTCTTTTATGCAAAATTATAAATTACTAGCGCCCACGCTTTTATTTTTAGTGATCAGAAAATTAGTTAATTTTTACTTACCGGAAGGTTATTTTCTACTCCCCAATAAATTATTTCACAAAACCCAAAAAATTATTTTTGAATTTTTAGGACATCTTAATAAAAGCGTTTTTTTAAAAAAGCTTTTTTTTATTCATAACTAAATTAACTTGTCAACAGAGTACTCAAAAACCAATTTTGGGAAGTCTTAGCTTAAAAAATGTTGATTTTGTTATTTGATAAATATCATGATATATATCAAGAGATATATATCGGCCAACCATGATTTGAGCCCAATTAACGCTCCAACACTGAGCTAGAGACAAACTGGAGTAACAGTTTTTCAGAAACATTTTTCACTGGAATTATGTTGAAATCGTTTTAAAAGGATTGGCCACTGGATAGATTTTAATAACTCTGATCCAAAATTTAAAAAAAAAAGGAAATGAATTTCACCTATTAAGGGGAAACAGTTATTACCTTACCCACACATATTCATAAAAAGAAAAGTAACAAAACATTTTGAGCAATGGATATCAGTTAGTTCCTATTCCAATGATTTTAATTAGTACTCTCTCTGTATAATGGTATACCTGTTCTGCAAGTTCCGTATTCGCTGTTTCGAGGTCCGCAGCCAGCTGGATGTACTCTTTCTCTCGCTCTTTCAGGGACTCAATCTCCTCCACACTCCGATCCAGCTCCAGAGTCTTTTTCTGAAACCAGTTCGTTGTCAGTAATGCATTGGCATTTAAGACCCTCAAAAAACGGGCAGAGATATTTCATACGTTAAAAGTCAAACCAGTTTAAGAGCTAATCTAGCTTGAGTAATGTATGTGTTTGTGTCGAGTTTGTGGGAACAGACAGTCTTAGATTTAAACTCTCCTAAGTAAAACTAGTTTTCCCAAACTAGCTTAGGTCGCTTATATAGGGTTGGTTGGGGTTCCCCTTTTTGGAACACTACACTTCTGAAACTTAATAGCAGACTTGCCAACCTCTGAAAGTCAAAAATCAGGAGATTTTCCATAGAAATCAAGAGAAATTTTTATCGATGTATAGCCCATCGCAAACCAATTTCTGAAGAGAGCTCCGGAATGGTCCTCCACACTGATCGGTAAATTATGCTCCAATATAAGAATGCTGTAAAAAGACATTCAGCATTACTTACCGTCTGATATTCTGTTTCACAAAAATATTTTGGTTATTTTCCACACATTTTGCATTTTCCTTATGCATATTTCGAAAAAAACAGGAATTCCGAAAAAAAGCGGGAGCCAAAAGCCTCCGGATTTTCGGGGAAAATCCGGAGGGCGGGAGGAGACAGCGAAAATCCGGAGTCTCCCGCCAAAATCCGGAGAGTTGGCAAGTATGTAATAGAAAAACTTTGAAATGGTTAAATTTGAACTTATTGACTTTTTTTTTACTAAGACTTGATTATCTAACCAAAATTAATTTATTATTAGTTTCTAAAATAATATGCTTTACATATTTCTAAACTTCTCTCTTTTTTAAAAATCAAATAAGTGTTCCATTTAACCCATGAGAAGGGGAAAGTGGGCCTACCACTCTTTATTTAGAGTGAAAGCAAGCAAAACTTAAGAGGGGATAAGTAGATCTTACTTAATAAACAAACCATTCTGGAAATTACTTTATATTAGTTCTATAATCTTAAAAAGAAATGAAACAAAACTCAAAAAGTATAAGCAAAACCCATCAGTGTGACAAAATGTAAGATGATCAAAGCAAGTAAGTGTGAAATGTCCTGTACATATATTAGTTTGAGGGGGAGGACCCACTTACCCCAGCAGTCCATTTACTCCAACTAACTCTAAAGAAGAAGTATAAAGTATATAAAGTCTTAAGATAAAAGTATAAAGGACAGCAATTTTTCACAACAAAAATTATTTGGGGGCTTTCAAAAAAAAATTCAACTTATCAAGGTTTGGGTCACCACTAAAAAGAAAACGGTACAATACCTTGATCCGTTCCCTCAAGCTCTCCACTTCCGACTCGTAGGATGTTCTCTCCGAGTCCAGCAAAGTGCTTGAAGACTTGAGCTGAAAGAATTTACACCTCAATCACTACTTGGAGAGAGACACATAGAGAAATATCGCAATCCACAAAAATAAAAGAGAACATTCAAATTTAATTTAGTTGAAAAATTGAGATTTTCCTGGTCTTCTGTCTAATTTTAAAGGTAATTAAGAAGAGAAAAAGCAATTTACTTTTCCAGGTATTTTCTGATTTGTGGAAAGCCTGTATTGATATCAATGACAACCATAAAAATTTGGGAGCTAAAATAGCTTTGAAATATTTAAAAGGACAAATAACAAAACTCTTAAAAAACCTTCAAAAAACATATATATTTAATACTCATGCCACATACAGGGTTTAAAGTTTAAAGGTGCAAAGTTTAAAGAGTAAAGTAAAGCACTTTTAAAGGACTTTCTAAGAAGCTTTTGAGAAATATTAAGGATTTTCTTGAATGCTATTTAAAACTGCCAATAAGTTGATTTCAAAAACTTCCTAAGAATATTTAAATAAGCTTCTTACTAATTTTGTAACGACTGCAAAAAAAAAAAAAAAAACAATTTTAAAATGACTAAGAGTGATCAAGTGTCACAATAGCTTGTAGTTCTTTTTTAACTGTTTTGTAGTTCTTCTTTCCCTCACATTCATCCAGACAAGAAAATCGCATGCTACGCAGATGACATCGCTCTATGGCATACTCACAGAGACATTGCAGTTTCAGAAGAGGCCCTAAACAGTACACTGAAGGGCATTGCAGCATGGGCGAAAGATCTCAAATTAACCATCAATGCTGATAAGACAAACTATTGTATATTCTCAACTGACAGGCGACATAGAGGTACTTTTAATGCAAATATAAAAATAGAAGACTCCAACATCGAAAGGGTTTTCTTCCCTACCTGTCTCGGCGTAACCCTAGATCCTGAGCTCCGCTTTACAAAGCACATTGAACAAACTTCTAACAAAGCGCTTGGAAAATTAAACATACTAAGAAAACTCTGCAGAACTGCATGGGGATCAAGGCCAAAAACCCTAAGGGGCACATATTGCTCCATCATCAGGCCAGTGCTTGAATATGCTGCCCCAATCTGGTCTCCTACATCCGCCACTTCTAACATAAAATTGGACTCAATCCAACATCGAGCATCCAAAATAATTACTGGCGCAGTCTCCTCAACAAACAACAAAAAGGCTGAACGGGAATGTGGTCTGCCTCCTCTGGAGTGCAGGCGCAGACTTGCCGCCATCAAGTTTATCAACAAAGTAAAAAGCTGCCAAGAAGACCATATCTCAACCAGAGTGTTCAACAAATGGAAAGACACGAAAAGGCTTAAAAGATCATCAACGCTCCAACTTGATGGAGACATCAGGAGCCAAATAAAGTTGGAACATTCAACTTTGAACTTTTTGCAAGAGCCTCCATTTCCCAGAAAGCCACCAAAGGAAACGAAGATCAATTTGAACCTCCTACAACCATGCTCAAAAAAAGAAAACCCACAAACACTTAGACAAAAAGGCCTCGAAACGATTGAGAGATCCTCCCAAGGTAACTTGGCAATTGTCTATACGGACGGCTCATCTGACAAATCCCTCAACAAAGGGGGTGCTGGTATACTCTTTCTTCTTCCAAATGGAGACAAATATGAGCACAAAATCAACACAGGCTTAATTGCTTCAAACTTTACCAGTGAACTTCTTGCGATTAAGGAGGCACTCACATTCTATATGACCAATCAGAAGATTTCAGTCCTAACTGAAGGATTGGCAATCTTCACGGACTCAAAAGCGGCCTTAGAAGCAATCAAAAACGGTGAAACCAACATCACCTCTTCTATAAATGTCCTACTTGAAGGCTTGCACTGCAATGGGAAATCCTGCTTGCTGCAGTGGATACCGGCACACGTGGGCATTGAGGGAAACGAGGGTGCGGATTCCTTAGCAAAAGAAGGCAGAAACGCTGACCAACCTTGCACCACCATCACGCTTGCAGACGGAAATGCAGTTGCAAAACACAAGACTTCTGCAAGAAACCCCTCATCACTGACTTTGATTGCCCCAGAATCCTAACATCAACAATTACAAGATTGAGAACAAACCACTATAAAGGGATGAAAATTCTCCCCGACAAGACGAGAACATATGTTCCGTGCAAGAACTGCACCGATGCCCACCTTACCCCGGATCACATTCTAGAGTGCCCGGCCCTTGTCCCACATATCTTGCATCTGGGTTTGGCGCCGCTGGCTTCAGAACTTCGAGAGGTCCTCTACAGCATGGATGCATTTGAGCTAGCAGATGCAGTTCTGAAGACGCACGAGGCCATTTAATTTATATTTGTCCATGGACACGATAAAAAAAAAACAGAAAGTGCACAAGCTAATTATATAATCTAGACAACCTGATCAACTGGTGTTCACAATTTTGAGGGATTGAATAACAAAATAATATTTTCTTATGAGACCCAGAAAAAAGCAACGAAACAATGGCCTACTTTTTTTAACTTGCGATTTCACTCTCACAAAAAAATGTCTGCAACTTGCCTTTCATGAAACTCTGTGTTACTACCACCCATAGATTCTACCAATTGTGAACTTATATAGTTTTTTCGAACTTTCCATTGGCTAAACCAAGTTTTCAATGGTACAGAATGTTACTTTTCTTGACTGAAAGGGGGTTGAGGAAAAAAGCAACTACATACTTTTGAAATGTAAGGATTTTAATGAGTGATTTAAATACATTAACTGCCCTTTTGTATGGAATAGGGCAAACTATGAATTATTAAGGGCTTATAAGGACTGTGTGCACCCTGGCTAATAATAATAAAAAAAAATTAATGGCAGATAAACCAACTCTACTTGAATTTTTTTTTTCACTATTCCAATTTATTGTAATCAATAAATTTCATACAATCATGCAATAAACAAACAAAACACATACACTATAAAAAATATTAAAGTGGTATTGATTACTCAGTGGTGAACATAGTGACCCATATGAGCAACTATTGATAGGTAAAACATTGAAATTATACTTCTACATTCACTTCTACATTTCCGAATAATATGAAAGCACTTTACCTCATCAGAAGTTTTTTCAACCTTTTCTTCCAAAATATTCTTCTGCGCTGTAAGCTCATACACATTCTTCTCAGATTGTGCCAGAAGAGCTGAAAACAAATCTCAGTTCAATTTTTTTTAAATTTTTTTACAGGATGTGTTCAAAATAATAGGGAACAAATGGGAACAAAGAAATTTAAAACTTGAAGAAAAATGTAAGGATATGATATAAGTTCATGTTAACTGACAATACTCTGACTGTGCCAGAAGAGCTGAAAACAAATCTTAGTTTAATTTTGTGTGATAAAAATCATAGGAACAAATGAAAACAATGAAATTTAAAACTTAAAAACTCGGGGGGAAAAATTCAGGTACAAAAATGCAAGATTATGATAAAAAAAAACTAATTAAAAGGTTTTGGGTCAATCCATGTGCCAAGTGATTCAGAGGTTACTGAACAATTTTATTATTAACTAATTTTTTGAGGGTTGATTCTTACATCATTAGAGTCCAAAAACATTATTTTTAAATTCTTATCTTTTTCTGAATTTCGATAGCAGCTATAGAACTTCTACAAACCATGCAGATTTTTGAATTTGTTAGGGTTTATGTTAACTGGCATTACTCCTAACTGGGGTTTAACTTCAATTCATGCAACAAAAGCCATTATACTCAGGAAGATACAGCCTTATTATGTATAGTACAAATGCAAGAATTTAGTCCCAAATACTGAAACTCAGCCTAAAATTTGAACTTTAAACATGAGGAGTTTTAAATTTTTGAAGACATAGTATTCCCAAAATATCTATATTTTCCTAAATTTTTTTTGTACAGAATGTGTAGCTACCTTACTGGACTGTATTCTCTAAAAAAAATCCACACTAATATTTGTTTCTTTATGTAGTTATGGACTTCAAAATCGGAAAATTAAAAAAAAAAAATCAAGAATTTTTTTTAGAAAAGACTGCAAAAAAAATGTAGATTTTTGGGAAGGTGCATTGCGGGGAAAGCCGGAGATCAGTAAGAGCATATTATCAAATGTTTAACCCTTGTAAATCAGACAAAAATAGCTACTGGACCAAAATTTTTGCACTTTTCTGTACCCAGATCACACATATTTGAATTTTCAGCAATAAAAAACAAAGATATTTTTGCATGAGAAAATAAAAAACAAAACGAAGAAGGGGATTAAACTAAAAAAAAAAGTGATTCCTTCAGTAAAGAGGGACAGTAAAGAAAGACATCAAATCACCTGTGAGTTTCTTTTCTTTAGATTTTTCCTACAAAAAAATACCAACAGTTAGTAGAAATCAAAGGAAATCTAAATTTCATAACAGAAAAGTATAAAAGAGAAATCAATTGAAACTAACACTACTGAGAAAAAATGGATGCATTATAACGCAGGGGTGCAGAAATATTTCAAGGCCTGATATTTATCCAGAACACAACTTTTTCCAAAATATCCCCCAAAAATTTATCCAGATTTTACCAAAATTTCCCCAGATTATTTTCATTCCAGTTTATGTTACTACTAAAGTACAAAGGGATTTTGTACTTTATTAAATTCTAATTCTATTCTAAATCACTTATTCTTATTCTAAATCACTTATTTCAAAATTCCCTGATAAACTACACTAAATTCTAATATAGGAAACAGGAGAATGACTAATAAACAGGAAAGCGGGAGAAAGAAGGAAAATCCAAAGTCCCCAGCCTGACTCAGGAGGGCTTGAAAAACAATAAAAATGATATTGTTTCTAGAATTTTATCAAAAAGGAACCCTTGGAATCTTTTTTTATTTGCAACGACGCTAATTATGTGTAAAAAAACCTGGATGAACTCTCCAACTCAATTTTGTTGCCTAGGAAACAGCAGACCGCGCTTTCACGTTTTACGAGTTTTATAGAGGAAGTGGATTTTTTGAAACTATGTAGATTTTCAAAATTTCCCTGATTATAATCAAATTTTCTAAAATTCCTTGATAATTCTACGGTTTTTAATTTTCCCTGATAGTTCCAGGTTTTTAAGGTTTTCCAGGTCTATATGCAGAGATATTTTTAACTCCTCTGAGAGTATTTCACTCCTTGAAAATCAGAATTACTATTTGAAAAACTAAACAGGGGTATTTTCACTCTTTGAATTTTTCCCAGACAGCTTAAACCTTCAGCCACGGCATCCTAATTATCATACTTTTTAATTGCATTTTCATACAGCCATAGTAATTTTTTTTCGTTTATTGTTCTGATGATTAGGGAGTTTGATTGAGTGAAACCCAAAATAGCATCCTCATTTTTTTTTTTTTTCAAATTTCATTTTGTCCATTTAAAAAGTAATCGATTTTAATATAAATTTTGTCTCTGTATATGTAGTTCATGCTATTTCCGTATTTCACTCCTACTAATTCAATTTCACTCCTCCTAAAAAAAGGTCAAGGAGTATTTTTACTCCTTCAAAAAAATCCTAGGAATAACACTGCTTACAATAATAACAAAAATAATAATAC
This sequence comes from Tetragnatha montana, assembly GCA_963680715.1. NCBI lineage: Eukaryota > Metazoa > Arthropoda > Arachnida > Araneae > Tetragnathidae > Tetragnatha > Tetragnatha montana. The sequence goes on along the minus strand of OY796675.1, from coordinate 62,847,983 downwards.
AGATCAAAATTTAAAATGAAAAAAAAGTTTAATTTATTTATTATAGGCATAGGAAGATTTTTCGTAACTTCTCCGATGCAAGGCCGCCCTTATGTATGGCCGCCCATGGAAGTGAGCTCTTCTGAGGTTTATTTTGTTGAGGTGCTCACCTTGATGTAATAGAGCACGATGATGAGTGAGAAGCAGGGGATGGAGGAGACGAGGGTGAAAACAGGTACCCGGGGGGAGAGACCCTCCTCACCCACCTGCAGCAGAAGAGAGTGCAGCGGCTCAGGAAACTACAACAGAGAAAAGAGTTCATGTTCATCACTTGTGACAGAGTGCGCTTAAATAGAAAATAAATAAGTAGCTCAATTTAAAACAAATGGAATTTCAAATACAATCATAATTACAAATGTATATATAATATAAACAGTGGTCTGTCCAGAGCAATTTTACTACCGTTTTGGGTACCTTCATAAATTCATCATTTGATAAATAGGTCAAGGGCGGATCCAGACCAGATTTTCGGGGGGGGGCCATGTCAGAGTCGGAGGGTATTACATTCGAAATTTTCAGTGCCTCAGAATTTTTTTTGAAGAATGCTTGCTTTTAAGCAGCTTTTTAGGGGTTTATAGTAACTTAGAGGATATCCAGGGCCCGTGCCATTGTTTTAGAAAGTGGGGGGGGGGCAAAACCTTTTTGGTAGGGGCATAACAATACTTATGTTTCGCGAGGTGTTTGGCTCCCAATTTTCCGAGTATAACATAAATAAAATACGAAACTTTGTTAAAGTTATAAAGGTTTCATCATATAATGGCTAGCTCGAAAGCAAAAGGGGGGTTCTGGGGGTCCTTCCCCAGAAAATTTTGTGAAATTTGGCTTCCAACAGAAGTTTTTTTACTCATTTTTGTACATTTGGTACCCATTGGATAACTCCTACAGAGAGCAACTTCTTGTACTCCTAAAAGGAGAGGAGAGAAACAAATTCAAGTAGAAAACATTAAATAAGTAACCATGAGAAATTAATAGGGGGTCTAGGAGGTAATCCCCAAGAAAAATTTTGAACATTTGCCTCTAAAAATAAAGTTTCAGCTCATTTTGAAAGCATGAACCACAGAATTTTCAAGGATGAAATTATAAATAGATGCCAAATTTTGAAAAGGACTGGGGGTCCTCTCCCAGAAAATGTTTGCAAATGCGCCCTTTCAAACTATAGTATTCATCTATTTTAAAACTTCCCAAAAGAGAACAGCTTCTTTTAAGCGGAAGAATTTTCATGGGAAAAACACTCTAAAACAGATGTCACATGTCAAAATATTAAAGGGGGGTTGGGGGTTCTCCCCCAGAAAATTTTTTGAATTTTAGCATTAAGAAAGTGTTTTTTAAGCTATTTGTTAGGGTTTCTCGGGGCGATCCGCCACTGAAATAGGTACTGTCACAAATTCAGTTTTAGGTACCTTCACAAAATAAATTTTTGAAAGAAAATTCTCTAGTAATCTTGAATATTCTCTCAATAGTTAAATTTTAGCCATTCTTAGACAAAATTTTATTTTGTTTTTAAAGTTTAAAAATTATGTACATGTTTTTATGTTGATTTTGCACTGTAAGTTTCACAAATTTACAGAAACATTTTCACGAATTAGCCCTAAATTTTCACAAAATAGGTACATCTTAAAAAAAAACTAGACAGACCCCTGTTATCTAAACCCAAGTTGGGAAAAAACATGTTTTATTTGGGTTTTTTTTTTTTTACTTTGGACACAGAAATGCTAAAAAAAAAACATCATTTTTAAAATTGAAATCGGATTAACAAAGCTATACTTTCTAAATACAATAGAACTCCAATCATACGAATCAACTGGGACCGGACCCCATTCTGATATAATCAAAAATTCGGTTAATTGGATTTTTTCCGAAAAAAAAAGGTCTATTTTAAATAACTACCGTATGTTTGTTGAAAATAAGAGAAAAAACTAAATTTTCAAGATAGTATTCCCTTTAAAATCTTTGTGTGAACATTTAAACAAATTCAAGAATTTATTAATGTTCTGATTTTTCTTCCGCATGGTAATGGTGTAAAATATTTTAGTATTCTGAAAGGTTTCTTTCCCATTTCGCAAAAAGCTACCATAGCAGAATCCCAGGTTTAAGAACTGATATCCTAGAGGATATCTCTCTAGAGGACTTTTAACAAAGGTATCAAGGTCATGGAGGATGTATGTGACCAAATAAGATACAAACTAAAAAAAACTTACGGGCTACAAGTATAGAATGCAACTTAAATGTTTTTATACAAATACCCCCAGATTTTAGGACAAATGACTTAGTCAACCTTCAAGTTGTAGACTTTTTCTAATCAAAAAACTCAATCTCAAATTTAAACTTTTCACCTCCATTCTACCTCTTAAAATGTCATAAATCTATCAAAAAAAACTTCCATCCCTGTAACAAACTCGTAACAGGAGATGCAAGATTTTTTTTTTATAGAAATAGTGTTAATCCACACAAACTAACTACCTTAAGCAATAACAGTGACACTAACAGGGAAAAAAAGGGTTACTAAATATGTAATTCCCAAACATTAACAGAAAAAAGAAGCATACATATTACATACCCAGGAAATCAGCACTTCGACAAAAGACCTGATGGCTTGCAAGCCATTGTCAAAAGAGCCAAAGAAGTCGAATCCGCTTTCAGCCGGTTCCTCAGACTCCTGGTTCTGATCGAACTCTTCCTTCAAGTTGCGGCTCTGGAAGAAATCGCTGACATCCTCCTCCTTTGAGTCAGAACTGTTCTGTCCAATCCCAGGAGGCGAAACCGTTTCAACTGACTCAACACTGTTCTCCAGTTCTGACAAGGAGGGTTCCAACTGATTCGCCTCGTTCTTTTCATCAACATCCTTCATATAGTTCCCACTTGAGGAGGGAAACGGAGATTCACTCTCGGGGGTTCTTAAGGAAGACGCTAACTGTGGCAGGTCGAATGTTGAGGAGAGCGATTCCAAATTTGGGAATCTGGTTTCTCTCGTTAAGAGCACAGGTTCCGTTTTAGACGGAACAGTCTGTACTTTATCTAAACCCTCGATTTGGGAACTTAAAATTTCTACTTCTGAATTCGAAATTTCTACTTTAGGAGTCTGAACATCTGGTTCAGGTTTCGGGATTTCCGTTTTGGATGTTGGCACTTCTAGTCGGGAACTTGAAACTACTGGTTTAGAACTCGGAATTTCTGCTTCAGAATTAGGAACATATGCTTCAGAGTTCGGGATTTGTGTTCTAGATGTTGGAACTTCTGCTTGAGAATTTGAAATGACTGGTTTAGAACTCCCAATTTCTGCTTCGGAATTTGGAACATCTGGTTCAGGTTTTGAGATTTCTGTGTCGGATGTCGGCACTTCTGATTGGGAATTCGAAATTACTGGTTCAGAACTAGCAATTCCCATTTCAGAATTAGGAAAACCTGCTTTAGAATTTGGAACTTCTACTTGAGAATTCAAAAGGACTGGTACAGAACTCGTGATTTCTATTTCTAAATTTGGAATTTCAATTCTAGAACTTAAAATTTCTGGCTTTGATTTTAAAATTTCCGTATTTTGGTTCACCGTTTCGGAATTTGACAGCGTAGAATGTTCTTGGCTCGGCTTTTCTGCAGCAACCTCGGATTTCACATCTTCCACTTTCTCCTCCTCTTCTTCGATGTCGGTTTCATCTTCATCCTGATCGGCAGCAGGGTCTTTTTCATCCAGAACGGGAGTGGAGGGACCCCAGAAGTGAAACTGGGTTTCCGCCGGATTCCGTGGTCCCGCTTTGGGTGCAAAAGAGGGCTCCACCTGAGCTTGCCCTGCTGCAAAACCGCCCTTCGAGCCTTCTTCTTGCCCGTAAAAGTGTTCGTGCGGGTCTAAGCCCTGTTCTTCGAGCATTCGATAGGTGTTCCACAGATCCCCGTTCCTTTCCATCGGCTGACCATCCTGCATGAGGAACTGGACCTGCTCAGAAGGGTGGTTGGAATGGGTATTGTAAGTAGAAGGATCCACTGTAGAGTAATCGTTGTAGGAGCTGGAATAATCCCCAGCAAATACACTCTGGGAACCATAATGTTCAGGGCTAGCTTGGTTGACATCGTAACTGCTCGAATAATCCCCGCGAGAATCGTAGCCGGATGGGTTCATGGAAAAGTGTTCTCGACTATCACTGTAACTGCTCGAGTGGACTCCATCGAAGCTGTTCTGAGAACCGAAGCTAGACGAGTCCATGGGGAAATGAGCATGGCTTGCATCCTGATGGCTCGTGTGATCACCGAAAAAGCTGTTCTGGGAACCTAATCCTTGTTGATGGCCCGTGTGACTAAATGTATTCGGGGAACCTGATCTTGGTTGATGGCCCGTGTGACTAAACGTATTCGGGGAACCTGATTCTTGTTGATGACCCATTTGACTAAAAAACGCATTCGGGGAACCTGATTCTTGTTGATGACCACCAAAGGTGTTCTGCAAACCTGATCCATGTTGATGGCTAAAAGCATTCGGGGAATCGGAAGGGTGAACAGAACCAGCATGAGCCCAGTTCGAATGGTCCCAGTCGCTCTTAGAGTCCCCCTGGCCCGAAAACGAAGACCTGGCGTCCAGTTGGTCTGCCGACCGGGGATTTGGTGGAACCAGCCGACTTGGGGGGAAAGAAGATTGCACTTGTTGGTGGAACTGAGGACTTTGGAGAGGAACTGAAATAGATTGGAATGGCATCAGGGTTCATGCTCTAAGGTAGTCAAGTTCAAAAGTTTCTTCGGTAGGGTCACTTGGGGTAAGTGGGACCCCTTTTTGGAACAGTACATTTTTGAAGCTTCATAAATTTTTTTTGAAGAGGTTCAATTTGAACTTAATGACATATTTTATTTAAGACACTATTAATAAACAAAAATTTATAATTAGGTTCTAAAATAATGTTCTACATTTTTCTTAACTGGTATTTTTGTAAAAAATGAGACGGGTGTCCCACTTACCCCATAGGAAGGGGTAAGTGGGTCACCCCCTCTTTATTTTGATTGAAAGCAAGCAAAACTTAAGAGGGAGTAAGTGGGTCTTACTTGATAAAGTATAGAAGTTTTAGGTACAAAATATTTTATTGTAACTTAATCCATGTAAGATGTGAGATATCTACTCACATTTAAATTAATAGGGTTGGTTGGGGTAAGTGGGGCCCCTTTTTGGAACACTACAATTACAGAATGTTTTCTTCAGGTTCGAATGGTTCGGGAGACTTATAAAGAAACCCTCGAAACTATTCCCCCACCCCACTGTGTGTTTTAATTAATTTCTCGGCAACGTGAATAAAAAAAAAACCAACTTAATAGTTTACTGTACTTACCACAGCTTATATTAAAACGCAAAATTAATATAAAATTTCAATAAATTACTTATAAATGTTTCAATAAACATTAAAATGGTGAGTCTAGGGTGTCCCACTTACCCCATAATGAGGGGATCCACTTACCCCTTCTATGCTTAAATTACGGGGTAAGTGGGACCCCCTCTTAAAAATTTTTAAATAAGAGATTTTGTGAAAATTCAAATTGCAGTATGTATTTTAAGTCAAACCTGGCACAACAGTTGAAAAAACATTAAAATATAGTGAAAACGTTCCTGGAAACACTTCTTGGAAAAATGCATCTGGAACTCTCCAAAAAAAAAAATTAGGGAATTTTTTTTACAATAGTTCTATAATCTTAAAAAGAAATGACACAAAACTCTAATACAGTAAACTCTCGTTATTACGCCCCCGCTTAGTGCGACGTCCCGCATATTACGACGTTTTTCTCCGGTCCCTGGTACCAATAGGTCTTTTATCATTAAAAACTATCCGCTTATAGTGCCCCCGCTTATGACGACTTCCCGCATATATCGACGTTTTTCTCCAGTCCCCAGAAGAAAAATCCCGGTTATTGCGTCGTCGAGTTCCTTTCAAATAATGTATGAGCTACAGAACTGTTGAAAACGTGAGTAGAACAATATGGTAGAACTGGTTTTTCCCAACCGCTCCCCTTTTTCCGAATAGCCCCCCGTTGCACCCTCAAAAACAAGGATGACCAGTGTCTTGCAGGGCACGTGGGTTGTCCTGTGACAAATCAGAACCCTCCCTGAATTTCTTGGAAATTCTCCCCCTCTCGATCTTCCAATTCGACTTCCGCATTCCATAGCTCAGTGTTCAGTCCACTGTTGTGTAAGTTCAGAATTATGGAAAAGAAAAAAAAAACAACTCCCTATGGAAATTTTTTTAATCAGATAGAAAATTAAAAATATGAGATTGCGGTGTGTACAAAGTGTAAAGATTGTAGATATATACCAATAAAAGATGTAAAGGTAAGAATGTTTGTTCTGTTTTTAGACATTGTTCTTTCGTTTCTATTTTAGTGATAAAGTCCCGCTTAAAAAGGTTTCTAGGTAAGATTACGTATTACAAGTTTTAGGTATATCGCCGAAACGGTGTTTTATGGAATTCCGCATATAGCGTCGTCCCGCTCATAACGACGTTTTCACAAATCCCCTTGAACGTCATACTAACGAGAGTTTACTGTATATGCAAAACCCATCCGTGTGACAAAATGTAACATGATCAATGTGAATAAGTGTGAAATGTCCTTTACATACAGTAAACTCCCGTTAGTACGCCGTTCAAGGGGATTTGTGAAAACGTCGTACTAAGCGGTATGACGCTATATGCGGAATTCCATAAAACACCGTTTCGGCGATATACCTAATACCCGTAATACCTAATCTTACCTAGACACCTTTTTAAGCGGGATTTTATCACTAAAATAGAAACGAAAGAACAATGTCTAAAAACAGAACAAACATTCTTACCTTTACAACTTTTATTGGTATACTATTGAAATATAACACTTGAAAATCATGACAAAACAAATAAAATGGCGTCTCTCTTATTTCATTTTGGGAGACTAAAAAGTTATTCCTCCCAAAAAAATTTTTTTTTTCCTGAATCTATCAAGCCAACCCGCAGTTCACTAAAGTCTTACATTCAAACTTTTAGCAATTTCTAGTTGTTCTACTCGCGTTTTCAACGGTTTCTGTAGTTCCTACATTATTTGAAAGGAACTCGACGACGCAATAACCCGGATATTTCTTCGGGGGACCGGAGAAAAGCGTCGAAATATGCGGGAAGTCGTTATAAGCGGGGGAGCTATAAGCGGATAGTTTTTAATGATAAAAGGCCTAATGGTACCAGGGACTGGAGAAAAACGTCGTAATATGCGGGACGTCGCACTAAGGGGGGGCGTACTAACGAGAGTTTACTGTAGTTTAGTTTGAGGGGGGTGACCCACTTACCCCAAGTGACCCTACAGTAAATTAATAAGGGAAAATTACACACCTTGTATCTTATTTTGTAAATTGTATTTTTTAAAAAAAGATAAATAAAATTATTATTATTATTATATACAGGGTGACCACAGAAAATTAATTTCAAAATCCCCTGATAATTCCAGGTTTTCGATGATCATCTGATATGATTTTCCCTGATATTTTATAAAAACAGTAAATTATAATCTTCTAGAAAGTTGAAGATTGACGGAAAATAAGAAATGTCCTGCCTAAAGCAGAAAGACTTGTAAAATAAATGGAAATTCGCAAAGTGCAGAAAACATTTCAGTTCATAAGGTTTTGTAGAATTTTCATGAAATTCACAATTTTATTTTTTAGGAAGGAGCAGAGAAATGAACTTTAAAGACAGGAAAATCAGAAACAGGAAAACCCCGAATATGGGAATAAAAATTCAATATTGGTAAAAGTTTTTTCGCTAAGTTGAGATATTTAGAAAGATTTACAAGGAGGGGCAAAAAGCCAGGCACCTCTACCAAAGGTCCAATGTGCCAAAATTTGAGATATTGCTACATATGATATAAGTACAAGAACTCATAGAAAAGGAATTTTAAATCATGCTTATTGCTTAATTCATACAGAAATAACCATGAAACATAAAACATAATTTTGCCAAAATATAATTGAAAGGTTATTAGCTCTTTTGACTCAACATCTAGAATTTATTTAAAAATCTTACAGTACTTGTCCGCAACTGCAAGCCCACTCAGACCATGTTTTGTTTAACCCATATTGGATTGCTGTCCTATTTATAGGACAGTTGAATTAAGTGTGAATAAAATAGAAAAATCGATTGATAACCATATAAAAGTTGTTGAAAGTTATTATAAAGAGACTAAATTTAATAAATATCTGAGAAAACATAGAATTTTTTTCCAATTTCTTTTTAAAAAATAGCTTTAAATTCGCCCCTAAAAAATGTCATATTTTTAACTCAATAAACAAGAATAAAAATCTGATTTTTTCTTAAGCAAATATATTAAATTTTTAAGTAGAGTGTCTGTTTGGTCCAAAACATTAAAAGTATCCATTAAAAAAGTTAATAGGACAGGTATTTGACACGAGTTTTCTAACTGTCCTATAAATAGGACAACGGTCCGATACCTACCTTTTCTTTTTCAAAACAGTCTTAGATGGAATTTCGCGAGGGAAACACCCATTTTTGTGGAAAACACTCTTCGCGTGGGAAAATTTTTCTTATCTCAATTTTATGGTCCCGATATATGTTTTTGGGGGTGTGGTTTGGGGGTTCCTCTCGCACTACCGACAGAGAAGGGGATTTCTTTCTTTGGCTAATTGACCCCTCAAAGAAACCGGGACCATAAAACTTTCAATTATAAATCTCTATCCTCGACCTATACGGGGTAAGGGGGCAATAAAAGGGTGGAATGTTCTAGAATCCCTTTAAATCACTCTCCTTTACCGATCTGGTTCTTTTGTGTATGCTATTGCACTTGCGCATTGTTCTCTATTAGTTTAGTTGCTTCTATACTTTGTAGTTGTAAGTAGTTTGGCTGGATATTTTATGCATCAAAATGGATAGAAAATTTCTAACAGCCGAGGAATCTTGGGAATATATGAATTCTTTATCTAATGAAGAACTTGATGACCCTGAAATTATTATTATCCCGCCGGAACCAGACGCGGTCAGAGACAAAGAAATTCCATTATAGTAAAAACATGTAGTCATCCTAAAGTTTGAGATTCTGGTGGAGCTATAGAGATTTTACCCAGTTAGGAAACAAAGTTAGATACAAAAGCACCTAAATGGAAAAAATCTGAACCTGAATTTTTGCGTAGATCATGTTCTCTTCCTTTGCTAGATAAACATATTGCAGACAAGATGCCAATTAAAATCTTAATAATTAATTAAATCTTAATTAAAATCAATAACAATTTGTAAAAAGTGCAATGTTGGACTATGTAGGGACTGTTTTTTGGACTTTCATTCTTAAAAATCCTTTTTGTAAGCTAAGTCAACCTATGTAACTTTTTGTAGTGTATTGGACCGTTGTCCTATTTATAGGACAGTCCATATATCAGAAAAAAATAATTTTTTCAAAAAATTTTCTTTTTTATACGTGAAAGTAGCTTAGTATAATGATCATGTTTTTAAAAAATTACGTTGTTCCTATGATTTTTTCTAAGAGTGGTCCAATATGGGTTAAGTTGCTAAATCTTATTAATATACTCTTGGAAATATTCCCTCAGGTTTGTCCTTAAATTATTGAGTTATGGGATCGGTGGCTTTAGAGATATTCACATATCATTCTCTGATATAAAGCCAATCGGTGTCGTGAACACTGCCTTTTATTTACTCGTATCAAATGCTCCCAAAATAATTTCCTTCAAAATACAAAGTTAGAAAAAAGTTGCAAATACATTAATAAATTACCTTCATTCTCTGAAGAGTAGTGTTCATAATCGGATGACCATTGAGATTGCGAAGGCCATTCTGAGGAACTAGGAACCCCACTCAGTGCTGTGTCAGAGTTCACCAGAAACTGGAAGAAAAAGGCAGGGTTGGAAAAACATGCCTTTTATTATTTTTAAAAATGTGTTTAAATGCTTAAAATGTTATTTTCCCTGTGTGCAATACATTTCAATTAATAAGGATGATAAAAAAGAAAATTGTTATAAAGGGAAAAAATATTTTTGTAAAATATTAATTAATAATGCAGTGGTGCCATCTATCATTGCTTTTTTCAAACTTCTTTTCTTGGTCTTAAAACAACAAAAACATTATGAAGCTAAAACTGAAAACGTGTTTTGATTTAGCTTTGATATAAATTTTAATGCATGGAAAAACATTGCGGTTAACTGCTTGATAATAATATTTTACTCTTATTGCTTTTATTAAATAATAATATAATAATTTTATTTTAAATTCTACTCTATACTACCCTCAACCAGTTGATGTTGATAAACAGATCAATCAGCCTAATCCCTCCTAATTCATTAATAAAAAAAATTAAGCAAAAAAAGATAAATTTCAAATTGCCAAAAAGTAATGAATGCAACTTGTTTCCACAAAAAAGTAATAATATCACTTCAAATTGTAAACACAAAAGGGGGATAGATACTTGAGGAAGTACTTAGAGCTTCAAACTCTAGTTTAACCCGCCTCACTGGATGGTACACAGCTGTTACAAAACAAAAGTGACTAAAAGTCACTCATCTGAAGCTAAGACCCTTGTTTCCCCAAGTTAATGTGGTCCTCATTTTATCAACCCCAGAGGGATGAAAGGCTGAGTCTGCTTTGGCCAAGAGGAGAGTGTAGTGGTAGCTACCACTACACCAACAAGCTTCTACTTCAAATCGTATTTAAAAGATTTTTCTCATAAAAACCCCTTTTTGGGTGGGTAAATACCCATTTGTATCTTGGGTATTCATTTTGCTGGTGCCATAACAGGGTTTCTTACATTCACTTGAGCAGGATGCAAGTTTTTTTTCACTTATTTTTAGATAAAAAGTTTCTCGGATTAGCATTGTTGTTAAAACAGTCTCCATGGTAACGAGGATGTAAAATTAAAAGATGATCATATTGTAGTTTTTAAGAAAGTTGGTCAACAAACCAAAAACTATTGTTAATATTCAAAACCCTTTCAAGGGGAAATATTGGCTTTTTTCTTAAATTGCAAGAATAAAAAAATTAAAATTAAATTTTACCAAAGATATAATAAAATTCTGAAGATATGATTAACTAAGGGTTCTACATGAGCATTTTAAGTGATTTTTCGAAGAATATTTTTCTACTATTTTGTTGTTTTTTATGGGAATCATGCGGTAAACGCAGAAATGATTTAGAATTTAAAATGCTTGAATTGACACCTTTCAATCATTAAAATAAAATAGGAAATGTTTTAAAAATTTTAAAGAAAAAAAATCTTCACCCATGCA